>OVBE01006296.1:0-20123 GCA_900406425.1 Iberis pinnata | reverse complement strand
TTTATATAAAACGTCATTGCTTACGTATGTTATATTTTTATATATTTATAACAGAAACTAATTTTTTGTGGAAGAAGGATATGAATTTTTTTTTTTAAAGTGAGGTTGGAGAGAGAGGGTGTTTAGAGAGATGCACGAAATATGAAACAAGTAGTTAAAATTTGACCGTTGAATCTCTTTTTCACACGGATGGATGATGTGGCTATCTTTTCTAAATAAAATTGGCTTTGTGTTTCTTTGTAATGTTTTTTTTCTACTAGCATTAAACGTATTCAATAAAATAAGAATATAAATAAACCAACTTTAATTTTTGTCAACATATATATTTCATTTAATACCAAAAGTTACACAAAGATGATTCTAATAGAAAAAAACATCTTCAACCTTAGCACCATAAAGTATGAGGGTCCGGTCACAATTGCAAATCTTGATTGTAAATTTTGAACGCACGTTTTACGTCTTTTCTGTTAAATTTCAGAAGTTCATGATGAATAACATCAAGAACATTTGAAGATAAAGATATGGACGAAAATAAGAGAGAAAGAGAAGTAATTCTTATTGATAATTAGTTTGAAGGTTTACAAGAGTTTAAATAAGCAAATACATAGCCCTTGCATGACCTTGCATGACTTAAGAAATATAAAATCACATTTAATGCAGAAAAACGCTCCTCTTTATGCATCTATCTCTTTACTCGTGAGTCCAAAATTGGCGATCTTATATCCGTTAGAAAGATAATTTCAAGGCCCGCAACTTTGATGAAGGACGCAAGCCCAAATTCGTAGAGTAACTACTTGAAAACTTCCAATCTTGAATGACAGTAATTCTGGCCGAAACTGAATCATTGATCTTCAATATTCAATACTCCCCCTCAAGCTTAACCATGATGAATGGATAAGCTTGGAACCTTGAAGAACTATCTCATTAAATACCTCAATATGAAAAACCACTTGGAAAAAACCACATTGAGGGAAAAAGAGTATAGTCTCCAAAGTAAGAGTCTTCTAGGCTGTTGAAAGATTTGTGAGTCCAAGTTTCTCATGAATAAACTCACAAACCTTTAAATTTGCTGCCTTGGTGAATATATCAGCCAACTGATCTGAACTTCTAGTGTAACAAGGTAGAATTACTCCTTGCTCAAATAAGTGTTTTTTGGGACCACGTAGATAGTGAATTGTTTGAACAAGAGTGCACCATTTTTGGATATATACCATCAGCTAGATGATAACCTATGTTATAACTTTTTCCATTAATAACATAGTTAGTGATATGATCTTCCCAAATGAACCGAAGCTTTGAAGGTGGAGATTAAGAATATTAAACTCAGAAACAATGGCTGGTGGATTGGTGGATGAAGGTAGAAGTTATGGAGCGGGTAAACGATAAAGGGATGGAAAACCTTTTAAGTTTAGATAGAAGATTCAAGGATATCACACCTAAGAACCGGATAGAAAATTAGAGAATCACTCTACAAAGGGGTTGCTTCGGAATCACTCCTAGGAAGATTATGAATCACTCAGATTTTAAGAGAATCACTCTCTTATTAGGTTCCAAAAATACTCACTCAAAGTTTGATTATTATTCATGATATGAGCCTCTTTTTATAGAGGACGATACAATAATTTCGTCCATAATAGAAGCTAAACATGCAAGATATCTAGGGAAATGAATTACAACTACTAATGTGCATGTAAGAGAGAGAAATTGAGGGAATTGAATGCTATCTTTGCTTCAAATGAAAATGTATTTTTCTTAATTCTTTTTGGACTGGATCAATTTTGTTAGGCTTCAATAATGAACCATGAGTGTAGACCAATTTGCTTTGTAGCTTAATTTATTCTGGTTTGGTTGGAATCCTTCTTTGAATATGCACTAGTCCAAAACGAATAAACTGCAGATTACCTGATTTGTAAATTTAATAACTTTGTCATATGAACTCCGTTTGATATGATTCTTCTTTGAGGAGTTAGATAATTGAGCTATGAACGTTCTCCAGGTAGTTTCATGATTTTATACCTCGTGGTTGAAAAGATATGATCCGATGAATGAACACACATACTGCTGCCCCCTCAAGATCACATCAGTTAGCGGGTGGAGCAGTACCTTCAGCTAAATTAGCAAAAAGATGAGATGCTTCTAGTACATGAATATCATTATTAAATCCTGGTATACTAAAATAGGCATGCTAAATCCAAAGATCGTAGTCAGCTACAACTTCTAGAATAATATTAGGAGAGCCACTACAACCAGCATATTGTCCTCTCCAAGCTGTTGGACAATTTTTTCATTTCCAATGCATGCAATCTAGCATTTGCTTAGATTTATTTTTATTTTTATTGTGAGTACATTTTCTACAAACATTCAAAGTTTGAGTAAAAAGCTTTGAAAAAGACAGTCTTTGCAAGACCATATGCAAATGAAGTTTTGTACGAGCAAAATTAAGTAGCACATGTTAAAACGAACAAACTCTTGACTGATTATTCATATTGTGATGATGAAAGCAAAAGAGTTGGGACACTAGTTTAAGCAAATGATACAACAAGAAGAACAAACGTCTAATTGAAAATTTTGAGTGTGGATGTATGAAAATATAAAGGGGTGGTCAAGTGATGATTTTACTTCATATATTACAATCTCCAAAATACCATTGAGGAAAGACCCAAAATTCGTAGCACTAGCAACACCACTACCATTGACATTGAATGTACAAGTGGAGAATAAAGAAATGAGTTATATGCAGAACAAACCCTATATCACATAAACATGACTAAAAATGTGATATTATATTCCACAATTTTTTACGAATTAGATTGCAAGATAATTTTATAAAATTATTAAATGATTTATGTTTGAGTTATATTTTGATTTTAAAAGTTCATTTTGGTTAGGGTTTGAACAAAAGTTATAACAAAAATTTGCTAAATAACTTTAATTAATAAATAAATTTTAAAATATTTTATGTATACTTCATCAATCATCATGCCTTGAAACCTCATATGAGCCCACTTGTAAGAGAAAAAAAATAACTAATCTGAAAAAGGGTTTTGGGTGACCTCAAAAAGAGAGAAGGCAATATTTTTAGATTTGGATATTTTCTTTGCAGCAACCAACAACTCTCTATCTTGCATTATCCAACCTATACAATTTTGAAGCCGCATGGTAGTGTGCCCAGTCTTGTGAAAACTTGTCCTTTACTTGAAAGTAAACACTTCCCAATAAATAATACATAAATAAATTAACATTATACTACATTTTAGAAGCTGCCCAATAAATAATTGAAATCTCTGCTAAAGTATCATACACGTGTATACAACGACAAAGAAGAATCATAAGCTATAATACTTAATTACATAACAAGACCAGTTTCACGAGCCTCTATTGATCTCATCACCCATCAAAAAACTTACATAACAATTAGTTTGGCACTTGTGAAGTGACTTCTTGGTAAGGTTCTTGATTTTTCAACAGAACCAAAAACTTATCTCAAATCTTCAACAATTTTTTTACCAAGGCTTAATCTCCTGGCCATTACTATCACGGCCGCCTCAGCTCTTCGCTTTGGCTCTATCCTAACCCCATTTAGATGATACTCTTGCAGGTTTTTTACTTTTGTTCTTCTTTAAGATCATTGACATGTGGTTAAGATCATTCAAACTCGACTTGGTCTCTCCTTGTAACCACAACAAAGCCTCATTAGCTGCATCCTTCTCTGCATTTTTCTTACTAGTACATGGCTTTCCCATGAAATCTAATCCATTGAAAGTAACCATAGCTCTGAACTGGTTGTTCTTAAGCTGTCTTATTTTGTACACAGGTGTTCCATGTCCTGCTCGCGCAAGCAATGTCTGAAGTTGGTTCTTTTCGTTGTCCCCGCCCCCGCCATTAATTTGTTGCTGAGTCCCAACTACTTTTAACTTCTTTGTCGTTGTAGGGCTTAATGCTTTCCGGCCAAATACAAATCTACCTTCACACTGATCCTCAGACACAAGTAATCTAATGGCAGTCATAAGTTTGTCGTATATCTGAATATCAAGTTTTGGATTCAGAAGCTGCATAAAAGTAAACAAAAAACAATCTTTGTCAAACAGAACGCAAAAGATGTAATCCTCGGGACTAGGCTTAGAATTCACCTTATTCTGAATAAGTTCGTCAAGTTCTCTTTTTAAGGAAAGGTATGTAGATGCTAAAGTCGGTTTCATGAAAAATTCCAAATATCCTCCCAGCATTTTGAGATGACCATCCTATGGGGAACACAGTGAGTAATTTTAGATGCGAAAACAAGATCAATAAAAAATGTATTTATGACTTACAAATCCACCAGAAGAGATTTTATCTCCAAACAAAAGAAGCACAGAGTCAGATACAGCAGTGGAGTCTCGCAGAAAAACAGAATTTACTTTCACTTTTTCATTAAAGACTAGCCAAGGGAAAGGAATCATTGGTACATTGCCATTCACAGAACTCTGAAAAAATACAATAAACAGTGACAGTGTTGTTAAGCCACTGAGGATCTTGATATTGACGGGAGTTTGAAGTATGGACTCACCGAGTATAGTAGCACTGGCCCATCTTCCATTGTCTTGAGTGTAATTGACTTTTCCTTATTCTGTAAGGGCGAGCGAATAGTTTTATAGTTGAGTAAGACTACAAAATTTTCAGAAAAAGAATAGCCGACAAGAACGTGCAAAGGCAATGATGACTCACAACAACAGAACAAATTCCGGGGAACAGGCCAGCACAGATGATTGAGCGGACAAGATGGTCATCATGACTAAGCTTACTGCAACCTTCAATGTTATCAATCAAAGAAGCCTCCTTGAGGAGAAAGAAGAATTGTTTCCGCATAGAATCCATGGCCTTAAGAGTTTGAGCAGAGAGAAAGTTTTTCCAGCAATACTCAAAACCGGACTGATGTCTTTCAGCATCTTTCCAACCATTGTATGCTCGAACCAATGTCAAATGATCACTGCAGTCTCGGCCTGAGAACTTGGACTTTGCTGATTCTGCTAGCTGAATTACAAGAAATCAAGAGAATATTAGAGCCATTTCTTGGCTTTTCACTTCATCTGAGAGCAGCCTTTCTGCCAAAGACATTATGAATGAATCATATGAATCCACTATAAACTTACATCCTTCTTGTCAAAAGGCATAAGGAATGGGTCTCTACTACTAAGACCAGCAACAACTGTCATTACTGGATCTAGACAGTTGAAGATGGCCCCTAAAATAAGCATTTTTCCGAGTTTAGGCTCCACAGGAAGTATTGATAAAATTTTCCCTGCATAGAGCATATAATGAGTTCCTGCCAGAACTTGAGAAATCAGATTTTTAACACAATAAAGTGTTCCAGTAGAAGCGCACCTAGAGCTGTTAAATTTTCATTGTCATCAAGAGCTCCAATGATCTTTAGATACTCAACAGCATTTTGGACCTGAAAATCAACATGACCATCAAAAGACTAGATGTTTAAACCTATCAACTCGAGAACAAATAATTGAAGTTGAGTATATACCGATAAAGCTTCAGGAGGTTGCAATGCCCTGGAAAGAAACTCTGAAATGCTTCCAAGTCTTAAGCTTTTGATTTGTAGACATAGAGACTGTAACGGAGTCCTTAGGAGTTCTGGCTGCTGGTAGTCAGCAAAAGCTTCATAGACACATCTAGGATAAAGGTGATAACATTCTCCAGGCATAACACGACCAGCTCTTCCTCTTCTCTGTAAATAGAAGAAAAAGAAAAGGCACAATTATTTGTAACGGTATAGAGCATGTAAGTACGTAACTAAAAAAAAATGCACTCATTGATGTCTATCTCTTACTTGGCGAGCAGCTGCCTTAGAAATCCAAGATGGAAGCAGACAAGGGGTATTGTTAAGCGCATCATAAGACGTTTCTTTTGCTTTACCACAGTCAATCACAAATACAACATCATTTATGGTGATACTTGTCTCGGCCATATTGGTGGCCAACACTATTTTCCTAACTCCTTCTGGAGGCCTGTCAAAAATCAGCCTCTGTAGAAAGAAAAAGGATAAAACATCATCACAACAATGATATCAAAAGCGTAATAAGAGAACTTCTAACACTGTAACTTATGTTGTCCTTATATGCATAGACAGGATTAACAATAGAGAACTTGAACTACCTGCTCAGAGCTGGCCATGGAACCATGACAGGCAAGCAACATAACTTTGTTGGGATCTCCTAGAAGAGGATGAGCTTCGAGCTGATTCTTCAAGGAGTTTATATCATCCCAACCGGTCATAAATACCAAAACAGCACCAGGTCTCTCTCCTTTGACAATGTGACAAAGCACATTCTCAACGAGGTTAAAGCCTAATGAATCAGGACTCCAGCATGACAAAGAATCTCTAGTACGAAAACTGTATCCTTTGAAGTCTGCAGCTTCAAGAGCATCCTGCTCAAAAATTCAGAAGAACCTTAAACAAATGACCTGAGAAAATACAACTTCTGTAGTGTTACATAACAAACTTTTTCGTACCTCAACAGCAGAGGATATTTGGGATTTTCTTTTCTTTAGTTGAGCTTGTTTTTGCATCTTCCATGTCTTTTCCTCACCATAATCATCAATTTGATTATACGCTGTCAGCCTGTACCCAGTTGTCTCAAGAAAGTCCTCCAGGAAATGGGCTCGGACAGGGTATGTAAAACCCTGTGCAAAAGTTTTTACTTTAGCTAAAACACTCTTCTAAAACATGAGATTTGTTATACCAGGTCTGTGCATAAACTTACTGGGATATGCATGGCAGGTGCACTGCCAAAATAAGAAGAAAAAAGCTCAGCGTTCATAGTAGCACTCATTAAAATCAACTTTAGGTCAGGTCGGCGAGGAAGGAGATCTTTAAGGACAATGAGCAGGAAATCTGGCAGAAAGAGAGAAAAGAGCATGTTAATATGAGACTGGCTATACTAACTGGATTCCTTTTGCTAAAATACCAAAATTTTACCTTCATTCATCCCGCGTTCATGGATTTCATCAACTACAACATGAGTCACACCTTTTAGGCTACGATCAACAAGTAACCTTCTAAGTAAAACACCAGTTGTACAAAAAAGAAGATGTGTGTCTCTCCCCCTCATTCCTTCAAGCCGCACTTTGTACCCAACCTTTCAAGTACATTGAGTATTCCACAGCGATCAAAATAACTCACAAAAACTAACTGTTCAAGAAAACAGCGTAAAAATAACTTACAGATTCTCCTATTTGCTCGCCACGTTCTGCAGCAACTCTTTCAGAAACAGAAATAGCAGATATTCTTCTAGGCTGAGTACATATGATGCTGCAAGAAGCTCCACGAGCAGCCTCAATTTCAGATTCTAATATGTATTGGGGAAGCTGTGTCGTTTTACCGCAACCAGTTTCTCCAGAAACCACAATGACCTGCGAGGGTCACCAGATTATTACAAAAACGCGATTCTTGAATTGTTGAATGCTTACATTAAAGAAAATGGAAGAATTGTAATTTACCTGGTTTGCTGCAATGGCTTTTAATAGTGCATCTTTCTCTTTGTAGGCAGGAAGGGTTTTGCGAAACTCTACCATTTTACGGCCTTCTGGAGAATTCTGCCATAGAAATTAAACTTAACATGAAAAAGGCACATATAAAAAAAAAAAAAAGGCTACAACTTTCTGAAAAAACCAACCACCCATTCCTCTTGCTTGCTCCGCAGTTGTAAGCTTCTTGGACGGAGTATTCTTTCCCTAGCAAGACTATTCTGCATCACGTTCTCTGGTTTATCATAACCAGTTGCTAAACTTTCACTGTTATTTGGCATGGATATCTGTGGAATCATCACTTTTTTCTGATTGAGGAAATCATGTAGATGGGCATCCACTTCGCTTTGTAGGCCAAAGGGTAAAACCACCTTTTTTTTTAATAATTCAAGAAGCAATAAAATGGACAAAGCATATTAGAACTTAGAAATTGCTAAATACTGATTACACATGTTTTAAGGATCAATTGAAGTACCTCTCGTTGTGGGCGTTTGTCATCAAGATCAGGTCTATAATTTGGCAAAGGAGCTTTGCTAATGACAACAATCTTAGAATACTGATGGCTGCAAACAACAGAACACACCTGAAAAAAGTAAATGAATTAAGTATTTATTAGTCACATGGTAACATACCTGTGTAATCCCATTCTGGTTGCTAAAGCTGAGATATGATCAAAATCACGTCGATCTTTTCTCTCCCTTGACACAATTTCTTGTTCTTCATTATTCCGGAGAAGCATAGTAAGTTTAAATCTCCACTGATCAATGTTATCAAGAGTAGAACCCGCCATTTGATGAGACTGAGATGAACCAATATCACGGTCTGACTCATCGCTTGATTCGTAGTCATTGTAAGCAATCCGTCCATAGCCAGAGCTTTGTTTCTGAAAGTAGGCTAAATTCGACGTTCTCCACTCCAAACCAAGAGCCGACGAAGCATCGCGACGACCTGCTTTCACGGATAAAACCCTTGACCTCTGAGAGTACGTGACCACTCCCCGACAACGAAGTGGCCTAACTAGAGAAGAGGGTCTTAACAACCATTTAGGGCTCTGATGAAGGTGAACGGAGTTATGTTGAACAAACATGGAGGCGGCACCTACGACGGCGTTAGGTCTGATATGTCCTCGGAAAATTGCTGAGTAATAAGGCATATTTTTCAAGATACCTCCCCGCTTTATGGCCTTTGAAACATTTGAAGATGGAAAAGGTGAGGTTTTTCTGAGGCTGCGCAGGTGCCACAACCCTCTCCAAGGACGGCCACGACGGAGAAGAAGACGCTTAAACTACTCATTGGGCTCTTTTCGGGCCCAACTCTATTGGGCCATTTGCTTATTATTCACATTAGTAATATAATCGCAGCCAGTCCTCACGCACCAATGGATATGGATATGAAATTTAGAATAATTTGTATTAAAATGACAAATTTAGTGTTATTCAAATAAAATTTTTTGTAATCAGTTATTATTTAAATAAAAGTTCTAAAAAGTTTTATGAAATCCACTCTTATTAGAACTATTTTAAATAGTAAATTTTTGGTGATTTTATGGTATTTTAATAGATTTACTTAGTTGAAAGTACAAAATTTCAAATCTCATAGTTTGAGTGAGATTGTAGAGAATTTTATAACAAATCACATAAACTTCATCAATTCACTTAAAATCACATAAAATAATCAAACAAACATTTTATATGATTTGAAGTAATTTGATTTTTAGTGAGTTTTTAGGTGACTTTAGGTGAATTAGGAAAATTCATGTGATGTGTTTAAAATTCTCTATGGGGTTTTGTATTCAAACAAACATTTTATATGATTTGAAGTGATTTGAGTTTTAGTGAGTTTTTAGGTGATTTTATATGAATTAGGAGATTTCATATGATTTGTTTTAGAATTCTCAACAACCCTACCTAAAACCATGAAATTTAAGATTTTGTATTTTTAACTAAGAAAATTCACTGAAATACCTTCAAATTACCAGAAATCAACTAATTTTAATCATTTTCTATAACATTGAATTTGATGGTACTTTTTCAAACCACTTATTCAATAATAACAGTGGATTTTGTAATACATTTTAAAATTTCTGTTTGAGTAAAAAGTGGATTTGTCATTTTAACATTAATCTTTCCAAATTCCACATTCAACACACCCCTACAATCCCACATAAAACCACGAGATTTGAGATTATGTATTTTTTGTTGGAATATGAGACTCAAATAAAAAAGTAACTCTTCTTTATTAGATTTAGGAAAATCTCTGAAAACCTAAACCTCTCAAATCTCATTAACTCTCATAGACTCTCATAAGTTATGTCACAACTCAGCATCTCCTTATATAGTCTCCAATCTTCTAATCCTTAATTAGATTACATATAAGTTTTGATAACTCCAAATATATTCTAGATAACTCCTAAAATATATTAGATAATCTCCTAAGCTTATCTTATCTAAAACTCAAATAGGAAATATTCTATGCTTAATCCTCAAGTTACTTTCAAGTTTATCTCATCATTTTTCCCTTTAACCTTGAAGCCTTTTTCGCCTAGGTCTTGAACTCCAATGAGGTCTCTCATCTCTTTGAACTTGAAATTGCTAGGTTTCACCTTATCTTCATTTAGGCATACCACTTCATGCATCATCAACTCATCAACTTCTTCAGTATCTTCATTAGTATCCTGCATTTCTTGAAGCTTCAGTAATCTATCTGGATACTTCGATGTAAAGTGTCTTGTTTTGTCACATCGATAACAGATTATCTTAAACATATCTCTCACTTGTCTACCAGCTATGCGTCCTCTTTCTCTTGACGCAAAGCGTCCTCCCCTTCCTCTATTCGTCTTATACGTGTCTTGAGATTCTTAGGAGTTTATATTAGCATAAATGAGTTTTCCTCGATCATCACTTTGATCTTTGTCCTCTTCATTCCTAATACGTTCTTCATATGCCTTTAATCTCCCCATAATATCTTCAAAGCTTGTTGTGTTGAGATCCAGTACTTGTTCAAGAGAAGCTATCATGTGTATGTACTTTCTTCCTGGAAGACTTGATATAATTTTTTTGATTATCTTAGATTCTTCAATGACAACTCCTAAAGAAGCTGACTTTGATGATATTTTAGACATCTTTCCTCCAAGTCATCAATTGTTTTGGTATCTCCCACCTTAAGACGATCAAATTCAACCATTAACGTTTGTAGTCTTGCCTCTTTGACTCTATCTACACCCACATGTCTTGAATTGATAACTTCCCAGATTTTCTTTGTTGTATCTAATTCCCCAACTTGAGAAACAATGCTTCGGTATTGGTTGAACAATGAGTGCCATAGCCAAGTTGTTTTTCTCTTCACTAATCATATATGTCTCTATAGCTTCCCATACGGTGTTTACTTTAAGTGTGATCTTCATCCTCATTCCTTATATTGTGTAATTAAAGGTGTTTAGCATCGGAATGTGTATTGAAGATAGTCTGACTGCTTTCTTATCTATGTGTGGGACAACGTCGCTCATGTGCCTTCGCGATCTTCCTTTCACAAGGCTCTAATAGGTCTCGTGAAAAATTTATGCAGAATTTGATCTATGCAAATTCTGTGCCGAATTCGTTTCGTGCAAAATTTTTGCAGAAATCGCTTTGTGCAAAATTTGTGCAGAAATCGCTTTGTGAAAAATATGTGCAGAAATCATTATGCACAAAAACTAAATCAGACTCATGCAAATTTCGTGTAGAATCTAACTTAGCGCTTTAATACCAATTGCTGAAATTGTAAAAGCCTATGTCCAACTCTATATTGTCTGATTAGTACGATATTGTTAATTTTGGCCTAAGAGGCTAGCCCGTATGGATTTACTTTTTTTTTTTTATGAAATATTAAATTTATTTATCAAAAGTAAGAGTTGTTATGTATAAAGGAAAGGTAAGAAAGCTAGAAGATGTTGGTAAACTAGTAAAGTGAAAGAGGTGGTAAGACTACGATCATGCTTGTGGCTCTAAGGTGCGTTGTGTGGTCTTGGTTTGCCTCGTTAAAAATTGAATTTAGAAAACCATGTGGGATAAAAATAGAAGCAGGAAAAAGAGTACAAACGTTCAACCACCACCCAAGAGCTGAAAATAGTG
The DNA here is from genome assembly GCA_900406425.1 of Iberis pinnata. NCBI lineage: Eukaryota > Viridiplantae > Streptophyta > Magnoliopsida > Brassicales > Brassicaceae > Iberis > Iberis pinnata. The sequence goes on along the minus strand of OVBE01006296.1, from coordinate 8,499 downwards.
GAGACCAGGATCAAAACCATGTCGAATGTGAGGGTACTAGGAATGAAGGTCGTGCTAGCGCTCTCCAAGCCTATGGTAAGGTGATTTCTGGTTGTAATGAAGACTAATGATACGATCAGTAATACCACGAGTGATGCGAGTTCGGAGGGAGGTGTGAGACTGTGGGGCTCGGGCATGAATCCTTCCATTTATTTTTTAACGCCAAGCATGGTAGATGGTTGATTGAAAGCAAAGTTTAATGAGAATGACATCCAGAAGATTGTGTAATGAGTGTCTTAAGGCACAAAGAGTGACAAACCAGTCTGGAGAAATTCGATAGGGAAGAATCGGCCTTGAAAAAATAATCCTATCCCAGTGGTTTAGGACTCTCTTTCGTATGCGTGGTTGTTAGGTTCGAATTCCATAAAATAATTTTTTTTATCTTTATTTTACCTCAATTTATGGATGGTGGCTTGAAGCAATCCAGTCCCGCCAAATCATATTTGTCCCTCGGGGATTCGAAAATTCATTATGAAATCATTTGTAACCAATTCGAGCTCAGCTTAGTGGCAAAGCCTCCACATAGAAGGTGAGACTGACCTGGGTTCGAGTAACATATTGGTACCTGAAGAGACGAGAAAAAATCATTTCGTCTCCCTAACATGGATTTGCTTTTGGTTTTTCTTCCCATAAGACCTCGTACTAATTAGAGTTGGACATCTCTTTATATATTAGACTCTCTTTTGTTTAATTTACAATGTGAGAATTTGTTTGATATCTCACATTTTTAACTAAAAACATCCACTGAAATATATTCAAATCACTATAAATCTACTACTTAAATATTTCCAATAACAGTGGATCTCATGAAACTTTGTAAAATCATTAACTAAATAACTGTAGGTTTCGTAAGGCATTTTAAAATTCTTGTTTGAATTGTCATTTTAACATAAATTCTTCCAAACTCCACATTCAATACATCCCCTAAAACACAAATCACATCACATATTTGTTCCAGTACATCCCCTTAGCATAACATTAAGATCATGAGCCAGTTCTTATGAAGAAAGCTAAAAATTGGAGTGACTCAAGTTTCAGATTTACATATTGAGTTAAAACTATTCCCATTCCACGATATATTATTTTGGTCGCCCCAACGATAATAACAAGAAATAAAGATCAACGACATGTTTTGTTGTTCTGATTGTTGTTGTTCATATTAAGTCGCCATTGATATGTAGCCAATGACTAATTGTTGTATTTTCGTTTGACTATTGTTCCTATCATTTTTATTTATAAATTAACTAAATATTTTATGTTTAATCTATTTTTTTAAATGATTAGTTTATTTAAATTGTTTAGTATAATTACTTTTAATTTTTTAAAAAAATATATTTAATTTTTTTTAACAAACATTTATTACTTATGAATCATTGTTTACATGAGTGAGTAAGTTATTTGGACAAGAATTACAAATAACATAAGTACATTGATTAAACAGTGCTTGATTAGCTAAGAAGTCTGCACAAACATTGGCCTCTCGTCTAATATGTTGAAATTAAATGTTTGGTAGAAACTGCCTCCATAGGTTTATAGCCCGAACATAGCTATCCAATCTTAGGTGAGTACCATTTGAATTAAGGAGATTTATGATCGTCTGATTATCTCCTTCAAAAATGATAGACTTATATCCAAAATAATGAATGCATTGAATAGCCCATAACAATGCTGATAACTCTGACTCTTCAACCGTGAGACGACCATCATAACATAGTTGGCCACAACGAACAAACGGACCGTTACTATCTCGTAGTAACCATCCTAATCCTGAAAGAGAAGCTCCTGGCACATGAGTAGCGTCGAAATTACATTTTAACCAAGGATGTGTAGGCGCCGTCCATTGTTGATGTTCCCGGTTCGCTGGACCTATGGGGTCTATTTGTAGTCGTTGCAAATTGACGGAGACCCATTCAGCTACGTCACGAGTTGCTCGTCTATAGACTTCAGGCACATGAATAGTCTTAGTTGTAAATACTAAACTATTTCGTGATTTCCATAAATGCCATAGTAGCCAAAAACCGAGAAAGTGTATATTCCAATCCGCACTCCCATCAGAAGATAAATGAAATAGACAATCAAGTTTCATGGAGAAAGTGGATTGTGGATAAAAAATCGTTGGAATAATTAACCCCGAATATCTCCAAACTCCATACGCATAAGGACACGAGAAGAAGAGATGGTCATCATCCTCATCTTTTTGACAGCACCGGGGGGAAAATAGAGTGATGCATAATATGACATTTAGTGAGATTAGAGAATGAAGGTAGTATAGAAGAACATACCCTCCATAAAAAATGTCGGATTTTTGGGAATGATAGGTAATTGCCACAAAGCTATTGCTCGATCCGGGTTTGTTGCTAAATGTGGAAGTTGTGAGGTATCGGAGTTGTCCAGGTTTGAAGCTAGACGATATGCCGATCTGACCGTGAACGACCCATGGGGTGTATAATGCCAAATGTATCGATCCGGAGCATCATCATGTGGTATAAACATTTTCCGAATTAGTGCCCGATCACGCTCTTGGATATGAGTCCGTAGCGCATCTTTATTCCATACCTTCAAAGCAGGATCAATTAACACAGATAAAGGAACATCTTTAGACAGTTGATTAGTTGTATAAGCAGGCCGTGGAGGATTAGTAGGAAGCCATGGTTCATATCCTATTCGAATAGAATGTCCACTCCCAATATCAACACGCAATCCTTGTTTTAATAATTCTTTGCCAAAGCAAATTAATTGCCAACCATACGAAGGCTGTGTGCCAAGTCGACGATTCAGAAAGCTGCCATCCTTGTAATACCGTGCTTTAAGGAGATGACCTAGCAATGAATTGGGCCTTTGTAATATTTTCCAAGCTTGACTGGCCAAGAGAGACTGATTAAAAAGACTAATATTGCGAAAGTTTAGACCGCCTAGTCTCTTTGGTTTTTGTAGTTTTTGCCAAGAAAGCCAGGACATCTTCCGATTATTCGTAGAACCATTCCACCACAACCTAGACAATAATCCGTCGAGTTCCTGACAAATACCCCCTGGTAATCGAAAAGAATTCATCGTATATACAGGCATTGCCATAGCCATACTCTTCAATAAAGTCTCCCTGCCAGCTTTAGATAAGAATCGACATTGCCAACCGGAGATTTTATGTTTCACTTTATCAGTAATGTATGAAAAAATTTCTTTTTTCTTCTGCTAAACTGTTCAGGCAAACCCAAATATCTTTCCCCTCCACCTATGCGAGAGATGCCCAAAATGTTCTTGAGATTTGTTCGTGTATGTTCATGTACCTTAGCTCCAAATGTTATAGTAGATTTATCAAAATTAATGAGTTGGCCTGAAGCCTCCTCATAGATTTTAAATATGTCCTTCAGTCGATGGGCGTTGGCCTGGTTCGCTTGGATGAAAAAGAGGGAATCATCGGCGAACATTAGGTGATAGACTGTAGGTGCCTGATTACAAACTTTAATACCTTGAAGTGTACCAGATCTGCTCGCAGACGTCAATAAGGAGCTTAACGCATCCGCACATAGAATGAATAAGTACGGTGATAGAGGGTCACTTTGACGCAATCCTCGTTGAGGGTGAAAATTTCCGAACGGGCTACCATTGATCAAAACCGAAAATGAGACTGTGGATATACATTGCATAATCCATGTAATCCAGACTTCTGAAAAACCTTTCTTTCTCAGAATATTGGCAAGGAAATGTCATTCTAGACGATCATAGGCTTTGCTGATATCTGTTTTAACCGCCATAAACTTTGTTGAGACTGCCTTTTTAGCTTTGTGTGCATGAAATAATTCATGGGAAATGAGAATATTGTCTGTAATAGACCGACCTGGGATAAAAGCAGCTTGTGATTCCGAAACTAGAGATGGTAAATGGACCTTAAGTCTATTTACTAAAATCTTGGAGATTTTTTTATAGATCACATTGCAGAGACTTATAGGTCGGAACTCATACATAAGTTGAGGACTGTTCTTCTTCGGTATCAAACAGATGTTAGTGTGATTTCATCTATATGGTAACAAGGATTGTGAGAAAAAGGTTTGTATTTCAGAGATCATCGCCGGGCCCACTGTTTCCCAATATTGATGATAAAAGCTTGCCGTAAAACCGCCAGGCCCCGGAGATTTGCATCCTCCGATGGAGAAAATCGCCTCTTTAACTTCCAGAGTGGTGACATCTCTCGTTAAGTCGCAGTTCATCGCTGGAGTAACCACCGGATCAATCGAGTCTAAATCTGAGTGGTAGTTTGAGCTGCCATTACTAGTGAATAACTCTTTGAAATAGTTTTCAGCTAAAGCCGCCAACTTTTGGTTCCCGAAGATGTGGTGACCGTTATCCGTCTGAAGAGATAGGATACGGTTTCGTGCTCGCCGATTTTTTGTAACGAAGTGGAAATATTTGGTATTGCGATCGACTGCTTTAAGCCAAGCATTACAACTCTTCAAACGCCAAAATTCTTCCTCCTTATTATATGCTTCCGCTAACTGATGTCGTAGATTATGAATATGCGCTAATGATGTTGATGGTTCCGTTAAGGCAGCATCTATGGATAGTCGGAGTGTTTGTATATGGCATTTGGAGTTTTGGTTGTTGGTGGATCGCCATCTTGATATTTCACGACGACAGTTTAATAGGCGATCATGGACTGATAAAGAACTAGTTACCAACCCGGGATCCCAGCTCCGCCGAATAACCTCCGTGAAACCGTCTTCCGTCGCAAAACGGTGATCATAGAATATATTTAAATTTTTTATTTACTAATTTACTAAATTTTATTAATTAATCTAGTTAATTTAATTATATTTATTTATTTTAAAGTATTTAATTTCCATAAATTCTTTAATTTACATAATTATTTTATTTAATTTTTTGAATTTTTTTACTTTATGTTAATTTATTGCAATAAATTTTACTTTATGTTTTGAAAATTTATTTTATTTGAATTATTTAATTTAAATATTTAAATTTAAATAAATTATTTATTTTATTATAACCTTTAAATAATTTTACTTTAACATTATTTTTCTAAAATAAATTATTTAGCTTCTTAAATTAATTTATTAATTTTTTTAATTTCTATTTGTTTAGTTTATTTAATTTTATAAACTAAATTTTAATTTTAATTATATAATTTATTTGTTTTACTTATTTATTTTTTTATTTTAATTTAATTTAATTTATTTTATAAGTTCAGTGATTGGTTTTTTTTGTTGTTCCTTTTTAAAGTCGTTCCGACTGATCGCATATGTCAGAATCATGTTGTTGAAAAAATAGGGATTAAAAATTTTAAGTGTCTAGATGAGTGAAAAATAATGAACAACAAATCAATCTCACGAACAGAAGTTGAAAGATGCAGAAAACCATTGGTTTTGAGAAATTAAACATTGAATATAAAAGCGAGAGTTGTTCGGTGATAAAATAATCCACCTTATATTTAAAAAACCCTAGTCTCAAGGTATACTCTATCAAGGATTTGAATCAAACCCCAAGGCTCGATACTCTGGATTTAATCCAATTGTGAATTGAAAAAGATAAACTTTGTGAAAATGGAAAACTCCCATTGAAAGTAAAAGCAATTGCCTCATAGAAAGCCACCTGTTTCTATATATCTACAAGGTCCGAAATGAGTAAACCTACGACCTTATAACGGAATCTTTTTCGTACGAGAAAGAGGAGGACATCGAGAGGATCAAGACCTAGAACTTTGCTTAACTTTCTATTGTACTTGATACCTTTGCTTATTAATAAAATACACACTTTCAACATTCTTTATCTCTTCTATTCATCTCTAGCTCTAACGTTCTATTCGTTTAGCCCTTAAACGAACAATCCCATGTTGTACAAACAGTTTGACGCTAGAGAGAAGGGCTAAATTATAAAGGCACTCTACACGCTTTGTCATTCACTTATCTTATATCTGATTGATTTCTCGTTGATTCTTTAATGGGAGATGACATACAATAGCGGCAAGTATTCCACCATGATCGACCCTCAAACTCTTTTCGAAAACACGAACGCTCAACTCAAGAAGTCCATCGAAAGACTAACTTAACTCGAAACGGAGAACAAGGGACTAAGACAAGAAAATCTTTCCCATGTCTCACGACAAACCAACCTTCACAATTTTTGGTCGACAATGGCAGCTCGACTAACATATTATTCATCGATCCCTACAAGGTAATAGGCCTAGCCGAGGCATGCATAACTATAAAATCAACCACCCTGGTCGAATTCAGCGGCGAAGCGACACAAATCATAGGGAAAGTAACACTACCAATCTAAGCAGGTGGGATGAATAAGCCCACCAATTTCCTAATACTTGACTGCCCTTCGACATACAATACCATCATGGGAAGACCATGAATCCACCATATGAAAGTTGTACCATCGACTCAAATGATCAAATTTCCAACACCATGGGGGTGTTCGGGAAATAAGAGGGAAAAAATACTTCCTCTCTCAATCATGCTGTTAACGATGTTCAAAAATGGCCAGTTCTTAAAGGTTGTAGTGGTGAACTCTTGGCTATTCTCAATCGTTTCGCGAGTTGGAAGCTTTCATGTATTGCGGGTGACAAAATCAAATATGCCTCTGTTATTGCTCGTATTGTGACAAAGGACTGTAGGAAATCATCGTATGTTGATTCGTTCATCTGCTGTAAATGCTCTTTCTTCACCCTCTTGCTTTTGTTATGTTATTATGGCTGTTGTTTTTCTTACGTTTTTTGTAGAAATAAATATTTTTTAAACTTGCAAATTAAAAATAGAAAATAAATGAAAAAATTGAAAATATGCATATATATATATATATATATATATATATATATATATCAGAAGTAAGTTATGACCACTAACACCTTGGACTCAAGGTCGACACTACTAATTTCTTTTAATTAAGTATTTGAATGGAATTCGATTCCATGATAGTCACAACATTTCGAAAGTTAACTACTATATTAGGTTCGGGGAAAGATATTTCAGTATGGCAAGATCCTTGGGTTTTAGATACAATTCCGAGACCGGCAAAAGGTAGATGTAAATTTATGGCACCGTTTCTTAAGGTTAATGAGTTGACAGATCCATGGACAAGAACATGGAATGTGGCTCTACATAATGATTTAATGGATCTTGAGGACGTATGGTTGATAAGAGGCATGTATATTAGTCAGGTGTCGCGGGCAGACCCAATATTATGGCACTTTACAAAGTCAGGCATATACATGGTTAAGTCGCGATATTGGCTAGCTAATAAACTGTCCCAGGAACAGGTATATGGACCGACTGTAGCGACCCTCCAAGCTCAGGTATGGTGTATACGAGCGTCACCAAAGATTAAGCACTTCCTCTGGCAAGTTAGTCGGGGTCAGTTGCGGTTACTCATAATTTGGTTCGAAAAGGAATTCGATGCGAAAATGTCTGTAAGAGGTGGGTGAAAATGATGAGATCATTAACCATGCTCTTTTCAAGTGTCCGAATTCGGCTCAGACATGGGAGAAATATGATATTCCTTTAATGATAGGGGAATTTACCCAAGCTTCATTATATGGAAATATGGACTTTCTTCTACAAAAGAAAAATCGAGGACCAGAGGGACAAAGTTTAGATACTTATCCTTGGATTTTATGGTCAATTTGGAAAGCACGCAATCTTATGGTATTTCAGGGTGAGAGTCAGTCTTCAACTGACATTTTAACAAAGGCGTTATCAGAAAAACAAGCATGGGAGGAGGCCCAAATATCTACACTACCAATATCAGGTATCCCTACTCGCCAAACAAGAGGAGATCAAAGTCTTAAGTGTCAAGTCGATGGATCTTGGAAGGCAACCGCTGCGAAGTTGGGGTTAGGTTGGTTATGCAGTTCCGAAGCTTCATCAATAAAACAGGTAGGAGACAAAAACATTCGTCGGAGTATTTCACCATTACATGCGAAGTTGGAAGCTTTAATGTGGGTTGTACAGAGTTGAATCGATCATAAGTTGGAGTGTACCGAGTTCAAATTTGATAGCGCAGAACTCGTATCCATGATCCAATCACTAGAGCAGTGGCCATTTTTCTCAAATTGGATTCATGCCTTTGAGATTCTTCGCTCTTCCCTACCTTCTTAAACATTTCTTTAATTTCTCGCAATTGTAACAGAAGGGAGGATTGTCTTGCTCGTTCATCAAGAATGTCTCTTGTTGATCGATCATTTGTAAGTCTCGATCCTCCTAAATGGACAAGCATTTCTGGAGGTTGGACAACTTAATAAATTAATAGTTTGGTTGATAAAAAAACTACTATATTCGATATAAGGTATTGCAACAAAAATATATATAAAAATTTAACTTTTCAATCTATATTATTGATCTCATATAATTGTAGAAAATATTTAAAAAATTTGTCCTATTTTCGTACGGTCTATATTATTGATCTCATATAATTGCAAAAGTTATATATATATATATATATATATAT
>OVBE01006295.1:0-20124 GCA_900406425.1 Iberis pinnata | reverse complement strand
TAAACTAATTATAATTTGATATAATATATAATTTAAATATATATATATATATATATATTAATGTATGTAAATGAATATTTAAGTACTACATGATTTTTTGTTATTACGTTATTTTTATATTATTATTTTATATTTTATGAATTTTATTTTACGAAATTGTTAATGTTATGTCGACTCCTCAACGCTAAATAATTTTTAATATATAGTTGAATTTTATATTTAATAATTTTAGATTTTTGTTTTCTTCGATAAATCAATAAATTTTGAATTTTAAAATTGATAAAATTATTGGTATTTTAACAGAAAATTTATAAATAGTCTCTATACATTTATTTTATTTTTTAAGTTGTCTTTATTAATTAATTATACATAATATTTAGACGTAGAAATTAAAAATATATAGTGTGTATAATTTTTTATCACCTAATTATAAATTTAAAACATAATATTTTCGATAATTTTTATTTATTTATTAAAAGTTACAGTCACAGCTTTCACAGTTTTAATAACCAATCAGACTTTAACTTTGACCTAAAACAAAAAGTCACAGTTCTTACAGCCAAAATCTCTACAGCCAAAAGCCTACAGTAAAAGCCCACAGCCACAGCCTTTACCAATCAGCCCCTGTAACTTTTTAAAAAAGCAAAAGTCACATTAGTTAGGCTTTTAAAAAAAACTGCAAAATAAAGAGTAAAAGATATAAAATTGGCTGTGAGTAATTTTAGGAGAACTTTTAGGGCTTTTAAAACTTTTAAACTGTTAAAATCTGATTGGTAAAAAATTAACTGTAAAGACTTTAAAATTTTTAAAAGCTCTTACCGCCTTTACAATATGTTTGCCAATCACCCCCTTTATAATCTATCTTTCACTCTTTAATAATTGTCGCAATAAGACCCGACACACCCATATGAATTTGTCTTTAAAATTTGCACACATAATAATAATAATAATACAACTAAAATTTGGAGCTTATACAATATGCCAAACTTGTTAAAATTAAATGAAAGTAGGGGTAGGGGGATGAAATTGATATAAGCCGTATTGGGTTGCACGTTAAAAGGACCACCACGTTGATTAGTGTTAAATGTAATCCGGTTTAAATTAGTTATGGGACTCCTCTTTGTGGGTCCTACTTTCGACACGTTTCGGTTGTTGGCCGTCCAATTCGGGTTGAATAGTCAACAAACCAACGGATACGATAAGCTGTTTGTGTGACTTATTCAATTTTAAGACCACGACACAACGGCTACTCCAACTCATCTCACATTTATATTTTCCACAATTATGGACTAAGTTTCGGTTTTCATCTTTATTATGGTTTTAATTTTTTTGAGGTTTTTGTTAAAGTTCCAACACATCTCAATTGGGTATAGTTTCTTTGGTTTATAATCATGGCAAACCACTAGTTTCTTGGTGTTTGATTTAGTGTTCGAATTCTCCTCCAGCTCATGCTCGAAAACTACTCTTCTTANTTTTTTTTTTTTTTTTTTTTTTTTTTGGAATTTGATAGGGTCAAAGACTAGTATGAAACTTAAACTTAATCAGTGGATCTCCTTTTTATGTAGGTCGACTTGCCAAGAAAATAATATTCAATAAGAAAAGTAAATATATCCAGTTTTGAAAATTCTCTAATTGATCTAAGCGTAGACATGATTGTATAAAGCGGTTGGTACAAAATTGGTAACTAATTTCTTGGTTGAAGATCAGATATGTAATTTAATATTGCTTATTTAAATTGGGGTTCTTAATTTTTATGTTATTTGAACATTGAGAACTGGCTCCATAGTGGACTTACTAAAGCAGCTTCTGCTAAATTTAAGGGGACTCTTTTTAAGATTTAGTTATTAAAAAAAAAAAGAAACACATTTCTAATTATTTCAAAAATATCAAAATTATTATTTTTTAAATATCACAAATTTTAAATAGCTTAACATATTTAAAAATGAACAATAAATTCTAAAAACTAAATTTTAGTTTTTTTAAAACTAAATTTAAAACTCTGAATCTAAATCCAAAATTTTAAATTATAATCCACTAAAATTAAATTTTATGTTTGAAATATATTGTGAATAAAAAATGTTGATGGTATTTTTGTAAAAATTATGAATGTGCGATATTTTTGGCAAATAAATTTACTTTTGTATGGTATTTTTGTGAAATTCTTTAGATTTTAATTTGAATTGCTTTAAAATAAAAAATAAAAAGAAAACCTAAAATGAGAGTAACAGTGATAAACAGAAAGAAATGTGATAGGGTCCATAAGAGTGCGTGAAAATAGTGTTAAAAGTGGTCAAAATCGTGTGCAGTGGAAAAAGATTAATAGAAAATTATGGAGGTGGACCATTACCATTACCATCTGACTTATCCTTCGAACCAAAGTAAACTTGAAAGCCTTTTCTCCAAGTAAATAAAACCCTTTAATATTCCACGTTGACATTATTTTACAAACTAAAATTACTACAACGATTGAAAAGTGAAAAAATATATTAACATATGGACTGATAACCCGTTACCATCTTTCGTCCACCTGTTTTTCAAAATTCTGTAATACTTTTTTGAAATTTTCTCTAAAATATCACATTTTTATATAATTAATCCCAAAAACAAAAAACACTCTCAATTGTCCAAATATTACCAAAAAATTGTTACAAAATCATCATATTTTTAGCATAGCCTTAAAATTTTAGTTTAAATCCTAAAATCCCGTGACAAACTAAATCCTAAATCCACTAAACTAAACCATAATTCCCTAAAAAAAAAAAAAAAAAAAAAAAAAAAAAAAAAAAATTCCTTAAAAATTAAACTCTAATTCATGAACACGAACCTAAAATTTAAATTCTAAATGTTTTAAAAATTGAATTTCTTATGTTTATGATTCTTTTAAAAAATAATTATATTCTTAAAACAATACAAAAATTGGTAGTAATTTAACATATAAGCTAACTTTTGTGATCTTTTGTGAAATTCATTTAATCTTTTAACATAACATAATAACCTATCCAAATGACTGATTCACTATATATAATGTTAGGTTTTAGTTACTTAACTTGCGCCTTAAGAAACTCAAACAATTGCGAAATTAACACTCAAGAATTTAGTAACCCAGACTGTCCTCTTCAAGATTTCAGTAAGAAAATTGTATCAATTGTTACAGAGATTTTTGATTAAGATCAAACTAGAAATCTAACCTATGTGATCTTATATTTCAGGATCCGAACACACAAGAAGACTAGTAAGAAATGCGGTTTCTTCAACCTGATACCAAGGATCTCCGAAGCTTGAATTCACCTTCAATCTCGAGCTTCAGCAATGGCGAATCAAGAATGCTCTCTCTATTAATTCTGTTACGAAAACATAACGAAGAAGAAGACTCAAAACCTTAACAGACTTGGGCTTCGACAATAGATATTTAAAGATACTCTGCTTTGGGCCTCGAGAATTTTAAAGCCCAATATAACTCTTGTTTTACTTGTTTACATAATACACTGAAGCCCAGGAGATGTTTCGGCCCAGACTGAGAAAATGCTTGAGCTATATAAACTCATAATTCTCCACCTTAGCTCATTTTCTCAACCCTAATCGCCGACAAACTATTCATCTTCTCTCTTCTTTCTTCTCTATGAAATCTTGAACAGTCCTTCAATGGTTTCTCCGGTGACCACACACCTGAACCATCTTCTGATTCGATTAAACAACATATCCCGACGATACTCAGCCTCTCAGAACTTCATCTGACCAAGACTCAAAACTCGGTAAGCCTTTTAAAACTTCTTCGTCTTCCTTCTAAGAATCTGAACTTTTCTTCTGATATTGACTTTCTTTCTTCTTTGCTGAAATAACATGCATCTTACAGGTAAACCAGACAGGAAACTCTTGATATTCGAAGAACAACAAATAAAACTTAGGTAAAATCAAACCCAAAACTTGATTCTGACTTTTCGACTTCTTTTATATCTTGTACTGACCAGTTTCTTTGCATGCATGTCGAGGATGATTATTCTGAAAAGTACATCAAATACCCAGAAGAACAAAACTGAAAACTTCAACGAGACGAACCAGAACTGAAGACTCAAGACTGAAGATCCACAATAAACCTCAAGGTAAACCCTTTCCAGCTTCTGCATGTGACTAAGACTTATAAATTTGAGCTTGAAACTTAAAATTGCTAAATAACTTTGCATGTTTTACGATTCTGTTAACCCTGTTGAGATCTTAATACTGACCCCAAAATTTTGCTCTTTGTGTCTGTGAGGTGAGGAATCAAGAAGAATCACCAGGCAGACGGGACTGATACCTCAATCAACCACCTTCAAGGTAAGTAGCCCATTCTCAAAGGGCTTTCCAGGTAAGTTATTATTTAATAGGTCTGCGGGATTTTGACTTGTAAGAATTTTGACCACTTCAATAACTCCATCTGTGATTTCATCTCTGATAAAATGCCACTTTACTGCTATATGTTTTGTTCTTTCGTGAAAACCTCCGTTTTTAGCTAAGTAAATTGCACTATGTGAATCGCAATGAACTTTAATCTTTCTTTGTATAAAACCCAAATCTTCAACTATGCCTTTTAACCAAATTGCTTCTTTAATTGATTCACATAAGGCCATATATTTGGCTTATGTGGTTGAAAGAGCAACAACCTGTTGGAGACTTGATCTCCAACTAACTGTATTGCTTCCCACTTGAAAAATATAACCAATAATTGATCTTCTTCTATCTAGATCTGTAGCATAATCTGAATCACAAAACCCCTCAACTTTGAACTCTGAATTTTTAGAAAATGTCAAACTGTGATTAATTGTACCTTTAAGGTACCTTAAAATCCACTTAACTGCACTCCAATGCTCACGACCATGTTTACTCATAAACCTGCTAACCACACCAACTGAGTGTGCAAGGTCTGGTCGGGAACCAACCATTGCATACATGAGGCTTCCCACTGCGCTAGCATAAGGGACCTCTAACATTAACTTTGATTCCTTTTCTAAGTCTGCTTCACTCAGAATTTTAAGTTTGAACAGTGAATCAAGTGGAGTAACCACTGGTTTACAATCAAACATATTGAATGCTTTTAAAATTTTTTCCAAATACTTTCCTTGTGAAAGTTTTAACATTCCTTTCTTTCTATCTCTGATAATATCCATTCCTAAGATTCTTGTAGCAGCTCCTAGGTCATTCATTTCAAACTCTTTCATCAAACTTTTCTTAAGTTTCTGAATACCAGCTGAATCTTTAGATGCCACTAACATATCATCAACATATATCAGTAAATAGATCACATCTTGAATTCATGAACCCTTGATATACACACATGAATCATATTGACTGTCTGAATTTATGTTCTTTCATAAAACAATCAAATCTCTTGTTCCATTGCCTAGGTGACTGTTTTAATCCATAGAGAGATCTCTTAAGTAAACAGACTTTATCTTTATGACTTTTCACTTTGAATCCTTCTGGTTGTTCCATGTAGATTTCCTCATCTAGAGTCCCATTTAAGAATGCAGTTTTCACGTCCAATTGGTCAAGATATAAATCTTTATTGGCTACTAGTGATAACATTATCCGTATGGATACATGTTTCACTATATGGGCAAATACCTCTATATAATCTATTCCCTTGACTTGAGAAAATTCTTTAGCCACCAATCTAGCTTTGAACCTAGGTTGTTCTATGCCTGGAATACCTGGCTTTCTCTTGAATACCCATCTGCAGCCTATAACTCTCTTCTTGTTTGGTCTGTCTACAATCTGCCATGTATGATTTCTTGATAATGAAGTCATTTCTTCCACACATGCTATCTTTTATTCATTATTTTTTTCACTCCTCATAGCTTCTGCATAAGAGTCTGGTTCATCAATCTCTACATCTTCTGCTGCGGATAAAGCATAGGCAACAACATCAAAATCATCAAATCTTGAAAGAGCCTTTCTTTTCTAACTATGTCTCTATCAAGCATATAGTTATCTAGGTCTTCCTGCTCTTGTAGTGTTTCATTTCCATGTTCTAATTCTGACTATGATTCAAATTGATCATTCTGAATTCTAATAATTCCTGAATTTGCTCTACCTGAATATGAACTTTCCTCTTCAATATTCTGATGAACTCCACCTTAATCTGAATCTTCTTCAGTAACAACATTTGAAGGTCCCTTAATTAGAACTAAATCAAAAGTAACACTCTTCCTGTTAGCACCATTCTGATCTTCAACTCTTAATTTCTCTGAATCTGCTGTCAACTCTGATTTATCTTTATAGACTTCTTCTTCATGAAAGATTACATTTCTGCTTACAACACATTGATTCTGTTCTGGAACCCAAATTCTGAAACCTTTAGTACCTTGAGGATATCCCATGAAGTAACCTTTAACTGCTCTTGGACTAGTTTTAGATTGAACTACATGAACAAATACAGCACACCCGAATCTTCTTAAATGACTAATCTTTGGTTTTGATCCTGACCATAATTCTTTGGGTAGCTTGAAACCAATAGCTGAACTTGGAGATATGTTAATCAGATAAACTGCTGTTGAGGCAGCTTCTGCCCAAAACTTTTCTTCAAAACCACTTTCTGTCAGCATACATCTAACCTTATTCATAATTATTTTGTTCATCCTTTCTGATACCCCATTCTGCTGTGGAGTATATGTGCAAGTTCTGTGTTGTTTGATTCCTGATTCTCTACACAATGTCTCAAATCTGTTATTGCAATATTCCAAACCATTATCTGTTCTTATACATCTCAACTTCTTTCCTGTTTGATTCTCAACCAAATTCTTCCAATCAACAAACTTTTGATAGGCTTCATCTTTAGTTCTTAAGAAATAAATCCAAACATTTCTTGAGAAATCATCAATGAATGAAATGAAATACTGCATTCCAGCTAAACTTGGTGTAATACTTGGAGCTCCCCATAAGTATGAATGTACGTATTGAAGTACTTTAGAAGAAGAATGTGATCCCTTATTATAACTCTGTTTGTGAGCTTTTCCTAGAACACACACTTCACAAAACTCCAAATCTTTTACATTTTTATCTGTCAAGTAACCATCTTTAGCTAAAACATTCATGCTCTTTTGACTCATGTGACCGAGTCTAGAATGCCACTTTCTTTCATTATCTGAAACTTTCTTAGCAGAATTTGATTCTGACCTTGAAATTGAACCTTCCAAATAATACAAACCGTCTATGAAAATTCCTACTAACACCTTCTGACCACTTGATTTCTTGTATAATTGAATCTTAAAATCTTGTCCTTCGTATTTGCACCATGCCTTCTCAAGGCAACCATAAGAGATTAATTTTCTACCCATTGTAGGCATAAACTTAACATATGTTAAGATAACACATGATCCATCTGGATTATCGATCTAATCTTTCCTGTACCATGAATCTTGCTAAATGTATTATTTCCCATTAGGACTTTTCCACCCCTTAACTCCTCTAAATCAAATAGTAAGTCTTTGTTTGGAGTAATATGGAAACTGCAACCTGAATCTAATACCCATTCATTCTCAGCATTTTGAAAACTTGCTGTGAGAACCAATGGTTCTCTTGTAACTAGATTAGCTGAAGGTTTGCTTTCTTTATTCTTTCTCTCGGGACAATCCTTTTTCCAATGTCCATCTTTGCCGCAAACGAAGCAACCTTTGCTTTTCTTGTTGAATTTGGACTTGGATTTGCTACAACTTTTTCCTTTGCCCTTTTTCTTGCCACTTTGATCATCTCTAGACTCTGATCTTCCTCTGTTACCAACATACAAGCCCTCTGCTTGAGTTTTGCTTCCTTTACCACTTTCCATGAGTTCTCTTTCCTTGGACTTTGCGGAAGCAGTAACTTCTCTTAGGATTAATGTCTCTTTGACATACTTCAAGGTCTCTTTTAAGTGATCAAACCTTGATGGTAATGAACTTAAGAGAAGTATAGCTTGAACTTCTTCTGAAATTTTGATTCCTACATTTCCCAGGTCTGTAACTAGTTTAAGGAACTCATCTATGTTCTGGTCAATTGATCTTGAGTCATTCATTTTGAATGTATAAAACTTCAGCTGTAGATAGATCATATTTGGCAGTGTACTTTCCATGTAGAGCATGTTTAGCGTGCTCCACATAGCTGCGGCTGTTGTACAATGAATCACCTTTCTTAATACCTGATCACTGATGTTCGGTATTATAACACTCATGGCTTTTTCTAATTTTTCTAATTTGATGGGATCTTGTTCCTTAGACTTCGAAACTGATGGATCACTTTGATCTTTGTCCTTATCCGTTTTAGAAGGAATAGAACTTGATATTTCTTGAACTATCGGTTGATCTTTAAACAGATCCTCATCAAATATAATTTCTTTAAGGCCAATCATCTTAAAATGCGAAAGCATTCTAACATTCCATAGTCTGAAATCACCTGTACCATCGAACCTTTCGACTTCTACTCGAGTGTATGCCAATGAGTTTTCTCCCATTGTTTGATCTTGAAAACAATGTCGATGCAAGACGAAGAAGACCGATAAACGAGATACACACCATATACAAAAGATAAGTTTGCAACCTTAATCTTTATACCTTTAATTGCGAATCTGTTTCTTGAATCTGCTTACACTAATGCTTCTTGAATCCGTAAGGATTATGCTGATTGTTTTGAGTTCTTGAACTGATGCGCTGCTCCTAAAGCTCTGATACCACTTGTTAGATTTTAGTTACTTAACTTGCGCCTTAAGAAACTAAAAAAATTGCGAAATTAACACTCAAGAATTTGGTAACCCAGTTCCCTTTCAGTACATCTGGGGAAGAGACTGTCCTCTTCAAGATTTCACTAAGAAAATTGTATCAATTGTTACAGAGATTTCTGATTAAGATCAAACTAGAAATCTAACCTATGTGCTCTTACATTTCAGGATCCGAACACACAAGAAGACTAGTAAGAAATGCGGTTTCTTCAAACTGATACCAAGGATCTCTGAAGCTTGAATTCACCTTCAATCTCGAACGTCAGCAATGGCGAATCAAGAACTCTCTCTCTCTCTCTGTTAATTCTGTTACGAAAACAGAACGAAGAAGAAGACTCAAAACTTTAACAGACTTGGGCTTCGACAGTAGGTATTTAAAGATACTCTGCTTTGGACCTCGAGAATTTTAAAGTTCAATATAACTCTTGTTTTACTTGTTTGCAGAATACACTAAAACCAAGAAGATGTTTCGGTCCAAACTGAAAAAAAGCTTGAGCTATATAAACTCACGTATAAGAATAGTATTTACTATGGTAAGGAGGATTTTTACGTTAAAAATTGATTTGGCTAGGAGTGACATTCTCTTGACTATTTAACCCACTCATCTTGTCGAAAATTAATATGCTTTATTGAAAAGTCAACACCAAACAGTATAACGTCCCTATCTAAAATACACCTATAAATTTGATCTGACCAAGTATAGAATACACGTAGGGTCCCAACTAACTATATACTATAATCTATGAATACGAAACGTGTCATTGCAGTTTTTATATCTATATGTAATATAGATATGAATATCTGAGTACACGAAACAAACAAAAAAGAAGAAGATATAAATCTGTTGTTGGTAAGAAGAGAAGAATCCTTGTTATTTAATTCATGTAAGATGAGCTACTGTTACGTATGGTATGATGTACCTAGTTTAGTTCTTGTCCAATTTGTGAGATCTGACTTTCATTAATTCACTCCACTTTTATATAATAATATCATTTCCATGTGTATCACTTATAAATTAACATCATTGTTTTGTTAAATCAAAACTTAATATAGTAAACATGTTTCTAGAAGTGTTTAAACTGAATATTTAGGTGAATATACCTAGAATTGAAAATTGCATACATTTAAATCTAATAAAATAGTTTAAGATATACAATAAATATTTCTGTTTGGTTAAAATAAATAAAAAAGGATGGGATTGGTTGTTAAACGGGACGAGTCCGTGAAAGAGTGCATTGGTCGAAGATGAGAAAAAGGGTGTGGCAAGTAACGTCACCGCTTATCTCTCCTAATTTCCTGAATCAGATTCCTTTTTCTTTTTTCTTTTCTATCAAATCATAAACCTAAATTAGTACTCTTTTTATCTTTATTTTTATTTTGTGTCGGGACAAAACAAAATTTTTATATCGTCTTTTCTTTCTCTGTTAGCATTTAGCAGAAAAACGTCTTTATAATAAGTATGGTCTCTTACATAAAGAAAGTATTATTGTCTTTTACCACACGCACTCCAAAACAATTACAGAGTTTGCTGTGTTTTTTTCTTTTTGTATATAACTTTAAACTTATCAAAAAGTTAAATGACCAATTTCTTAAAATAACAAGGGAAATTTGCTGGTTATTCCATATAACTTGGGTAATTAGAAAACTAACAAAATCAATATAATATTAGTTTCTTAGAACATCTCCAATCTTAGCACCATTTTAATTTTAATGTAGAAATCACACCATTTTAGTGAAGTTTTCACACTAAAAAAACATCCTTCTCCAACTACAAAACTACTCACACTAAAAAAAATATTTTTTACTATTATATTATTAAATTAAAGATTTTTTTATTGTTTAATAATTTATTTAAATACTTATTATTATTTATAATAGATTTACAAATCTTCTCACCAAAAAAAAAATAATAATAATTTACAAATCAAATTCTTTCAAATTAAAATTATATTCTAAAACATAATTATATTACATTAAAAAACATATTGCATAAAAACTAATAAAAATACACTAAAAAAAAATTACATTATACTAATTCTAGAAATTAGTATATTCGATCCATAAATGTTTAGTTATCGCATCTCGAAGTTCAAAATGGGCTTCTCGATCCTTGATTTTTCTGTGTCGAGCTAAAAAATTTTGAAAACGAGAATCATTGTCACTCGCCATCTCAACTTATGTGCTAGGAACTTCAATTCGCTCTTCAATTATTGCATCAAGATCACATTCATCCTCTATGATCATATTATGCATTATGATACAACTTGTCATTATATCATGTAACACTTTCTTACTCCATAATCGTGATGATTCAGCCACAATTGCAAATCTTGATTGCAATACTCCAAATGCACGTTCCACGTCTTTTCTGCATGCTTCTTGTTTCATAGCAAATAACTTTTTTTGGAACCACGTGGATCGTGAATTGTTTGAACAAGAGTGGACCATTTTGGATATGTATATACCATCAGCTAGATAATAGGCCATGTTAAAAAAATTCATTAATAACATAGTTAGCGGGTGGAACAGTACCTTCAGCTAAATTAGCAAAAAGATGAGATGCCTCTAGCACATTAATATCATTATTAGATCCGGTAGACCAAAATATATTAAGGAAAAAATCACAAAAAATCAATGTGAAGAAAGGGGAAAAGGTTCTGGCCAAACACAATATTAAGGATCTCAATATCGAGCATCTCGTTATCATGGAGAACAAGTTCAAGGAGAACAATCAGAAGATGAAGACCAACTGTCACCAAATAATCGAGATGATTTTAGCCAATATTATAATTATTTTATTGGAACCTAAAATAATTTTCAAGGCAATTAGATTTTTATTTAATTTTATGTTATGTCTTTAAAATCTACTTTATTGCATTTTATGTTTGTAAGATTTTGAAATTGTATGTTTCTATATATTTTAACTTAGTTTTATTACGTATTTTTCTAAAATAATGCATATTAGTTATTAGTATTAATATTTCATATTAATTAAAATTACTATCTTATATTATTATAAATGAATAAACATACAGATAATTATCATATTAGATTAAAACATGTTGGTTTGTAATAAAAAAACCAAATACTCGAATATGATCCAAACCTGAAGCTAAAATACGTCAATAAGTCTCAAAACTATAAAATATTTACATGAGTTTCTACACCTCTTTATCGTAAATCTCACAACTACGAAAAATCTGATCCGAATCCGAACGCATATCCCTAATAAATATACAATCTAACTTGAAAGAAAAAAAGCCGAACCCGATATGAGTCCGAATCTAAGATACATGAACCAGACCCGAAATTACAAAATACCCGAACGTGTTCTATAACCTTTTACCATAAAACCAAAATATCTGAAAAATCCAACCCGACCCGAACATCCCTAACTAAATATACAATCTAATTTAAAAAAATGTATACCGCTACTAGAGAAAAAAAAGAATCACACTATTATACCATTGCATATAGCGTCCAGTTGGAGTTAAAAAAAGTCAAATCCAACTCTATTTTGCCTTTATGCATTTCGGTTGGAGTTGGCCTTAGAACTAATATGCATTTTTTTTTATCTATCTTGCTTTTTAAAAAATTTCACATCCTCACTCTTTTTGAAAATAAAAGTATGTGAATTTAAATAATAAAATCACACAAAGTTACCTAAAAAAATACATTTTATTTTATATAAAAAATAATTAAAATTATTTAAAATAGACATATATTTTATAAAATAGTGAAATATAAACCAAAAATAATCGGACTACCAAATTTTAGTCAGACTACATGTGTATAAAAAATTGGTTAAACACTAAACCCTAAACACCAAAACCAAAAATATAAATCTTAAATTCTAAAACATAAATCCCAAACTCCAAAATATAAATTCTAAATTTCAAAATATAAACTTTAAACTCCAAAATATAAATCCTAAACTTCAAATATAAATTATAAACTCTAAAATATAAACCATAAACTCCAAGATATAAACTAAACCCTAAACCTATATCCAAATAGTATGACTACCAAAGGCAAAATGATATTAAGTAGTCTGACTACCTATTCCACATGTTTGACTTTAAGAACAAAATGAAATTAAAATAAAATGTTACAGAAAACCTATGACCTAGGTGTTTGAAAACTAATTTTGATGATGTAATATGAATATAAAGTGAAATTTCCCAAATAACAATCTATTTATATGGTTGCACAAAAAAAACAAGATAGTCATTTACTTTCATGTACATTTTGTATTTTATGAGTAATAATGTGACAAGGAATTCCTAAGATTTTAAAATTATTTTAATAAATTTTAGAGAACTTTTATATTATTTTCAAAATTTAAAATTTAAATATGTTTTCAGAAACTTATTATTACTTTTTTGTACTTTTCTTGATTTATTTAAGAATATGGAAATATTTTGAATTTTTATAACATTCAAGTTTTTTTTTTGGATTTTAATAAAATTTTAATTTCGTTTCGACTATATATAAAATTTTATTTCTAATTTATAAATTAGAAAGAATATAATTCAGTTTTATAAAAATCAATATATTATATTTTGAAGAAGAATTCTTTGAAATACCATAAAAAAGTTTAAATTTCAAAAATACCATACACTCACAAAAGTTCCAAAAATACTACACACTTCTAAATGTTCCAAAAATACCACAAACATAAAATGTGAATTTTAAGGATTTAAAATTTAAAATTTTGGGTTCGAGTTCATCAAACTGAGTTTAGGGTTTAGCTTTGAAAGGGTAGACTTTAGTTTTGGGGTTTTAGGCTTTAAATTTGAAGTTTTAAACCTATTTTAAATTTCGTGGTATTTTTGGAACAAAAACATTTTTGTGAATTTTTTTTAACAATGTGGTACTTTTGAAACTCTTGGAAATATGTAGTATTTTTGGAATAAATTTATTCTTTTATGCTATTTTTGAGAATTTTCCTATTTTCAACAACAACAAAAAAAAAAAAATATTGTAGAAAGATTGCACCAATCCTTGATTTCCAAGAACAATTGACAACTTCACCAGTCACGCCTTCTAGATACAAGTTAAAAGAAGAAGAAAACATAGGATCAAAATCTTCAAATCCATTTTGACGCGCTTTAATTACTTTCTTTTTTCTTCAATAAACTACAGCTGGCTTGTATAAATTCCTGATTTTGTATTGATTCTTTTTCTTTACTGTCATAGTATAAAAACTTGTGTTTGTTTTTTTCCCGTAATATATTGATAAATAACGTATCTACCAGTCAGAGTATTTTAAATATTTAAATTAGTTGTAAATTGAAGCTAATTAATTACTTAATTAAATAATAGTAGAAGAGAGAGAAGACGTAGAAGAAGAAGAAGAAGAAGAAGCAAACCCGAAAGTACCTGCACTAGTTTCAGATTTGCTGAAAAACAAACGAGTGAAATTCGGACATGAAAAGACAAATCTCTGTCTTTCTCTAAAACCCTTTCTCAAATTTTTCCATTATTTTTTTGGGTTTCCTGAGAAATCAATAGGAGAAAAAGACAGCAGATAGAGAGAGAGAGAGGAGAGAGAGAAAAAGCTGCATTTTAGTATTTCTGTGCTCTTGCTTCTTGATCTAACCATTGCCGACAAAAACTAGGAGAATAATCAATCAAGCTTCTTTACTGAAATGGGTTAATGTAAGTTCCTCAGAATATATCCCTTTTGGTGATTCTTAGTTTGTCTCCTGATTCTCTACTTCTCAGACAAATCTCCACTAAACCTTGTCGTTCTGGGTTTCCATTGTTCTTGACTTGTCATTGAGTTCAAGGATCTTAATCCAGCTTTTTTTCCTTCTTCTTCATCACCTCCTGCTTAATCATTTTATCTATCTAAATTTAACAATCATTTGGGATTTCAAATCAAATCAAATCGTCTTTTCTTAGAAGACAAATGTGGTTCAAATAATTGGTGTTTGGTAATTTTTTTCTCTCCCTCCTTAGGTTTCGTAAATTCATCATTTTTGATCGATTTGAATTTTTTTTTTTCTTCTTAAATTGCTTCAAACAGGGCTTCACATAAATTACAGATTCGAGCCGATTGACCAATTTTGAGTATATTTTGTTACTATCAATATTCAAGTATAACATAGCTTTTCTCTTTAAATTATTTGACAAACTTCCGAAATTTGAGCTCCTTCCGTTTATAGCGTTTCTCTTTAGTGTTTTTGTCGTTTCAGTCTTTTCTTACAAAGATAAACATTTTGGAATAAATCTTTTAATGGGTTTGGTTTATCTTTTTACAGGGTTAATTCAAAACCAACAATTGCTAAGAGTTGCTCGATCTTGTTGAAAGGATCATAACTAGTTACTTGTTTGACTTAAGCCTTGAAAAGATTGAAAAATGACTCGAGGTAGAATAAGATCGAAGCTTGGACTAAGTCATCTTTATACATTTGGATGTCTTAAGCCAGGGACAATTGAAGGTCAAGATCCTCAACCAATCCAAGGTCCTGGATTTAGCCGTACAGTGTTTTGTAATCAGCCTCATATGCACAAAAAGAAGCCTTTAAGATATCGTTCTAATTATGTCTCAACGACAAGGTACAACTTGATAACATTCTTCCCTAAATCCTTATACGAGCAGTTTCACCGTGCTGCGAATCTCTACTTCTTAGTAGCTGCAATCCTCTCGGTGTTTCCTCTTTCGCCTTTCAACAAATGGAGTATGATTGCTCCTTTAGTCTTTGTTGTTGGACTTAGTATGTTGAAAGAAGCTTTAGAAGATTGGCGTAGGTTTATGCAAGATGTGAAGATCAACGCCCGAAAAACATGTGTTCATAAAAGTAATGGTTTGTTTGGTCAGAGGAAATGGAAGAAGATAAGAGTTGGAGATATTGTTAAAGTGGAGAAAGATGAGTTTTTTCCTGCTGATTTGCTTCTTTTGTCGTCGAGTTACGAAGATGGGATTTGCTATGTTGAGACTATGAATTTAGATGGTGAAACAAACTTGAAAGTGAAAAGATCATTGGAAGTTTCGTTGCCATTAGATGAAGATGATTCTTTCAAGAACTTTATGGCTACAATAAGATGTGAAGATCCAAATCCGAGTCTTTACACTTTTGTAGGTAATCTAGAGTATGAGAGACAAACATTTCCTCTGGATCCAAATCAGATTCTTTTAAGAGATTCAAAGCTTAGGAACACAACCTATGTTTATGGAGTGGTTGTATTTACAGGTCATGATACTAAAGTTATGCAGAATTCGACAAAATCGCCTTCAAAAAGAAGTAGAATCGAAAGGACAATGGACTACATCATCTACACTCTTCTTGTTCTACTTATTCTAATCTCTTGTATCAGTTCATCTGGATTTGCTTGGGAGACAGAGTTTCACATGCCAAGAATGTGGTACTTACGACCTGATGCGCCTGAAGATATGACAAATCCGAGTAATCCAATCTATGCCGGTGTTGTCCATTTGATCACTGCTCTGTTACTTTATGGTTATTTGATTCCAATCTCACTCTATGTTTCGATTGAGATTGTCAAAGTCTGGCAAGCAAGTTTCATTAATCAAGACTTACATATGTTTGATGATGAGAGTGGTGTCCCTGCACAAGCGCGAACATCGAATCTAAATGAAGAGCTTGGTCAAGTTCATACAATCCTCTCTGATAAAACAGGAACTTTGACATGTAATCAAATGGATTTCTTGAAATGTTCGATCGCTGGTACTTCTTATGGTGTGCGTTCTAGTGAAGTAGAACTTGCAGCTGCTAAGCAAATGGCTGTAGATCTTGAAGAGCATGGAGAGATGTCAAGTACTCCTCAGTCTCAGACTAAAGTGTATGGTACATGGGACAGTAGCCGAACACAAGAAATCGAAATTGAAAGTGGTGGCGATTATAATCCTAGAGTTCCTATAAAAGGATTCGGTTTCGAGGATATAAGACTTATGAATGGGAATTGGTTAAGGGAATCACAACCGAATGACATTCTTCAATTCTTTCGCATATTAGCTATTTGTCACACAGCGATCCCCGAGCTTAATGAGGAGACTGGTAAGTACACTTATGAAGCAGAGTCACCTGATGAGGCTTCTTTTCTTGCTGCTGCTAGAGAGTTTGGTTTTGTGTTCTTTAAGAGAACACAGTCAAGTGTTTTTATCCGCGAAAGGTTCTCTAGTTCGGGGCAAGTAATCGAAAGGTGAGAATCGCATAGAGCTTTCATGTTTAGCCCTTTTGTGATTGCACATATCCTTACTAATTATTAGAAACAATGCAGGGAGTATAAAGTTCTGAATTTGTTGGAATTCACCAGTAAAAGAAAGAGAATGTCAGTAATTGTACGAGATGAGGAAGGTCAGATTCTTCTACTATGCAAAGGAGCTGACAGGTTAGGATCGAAATCAAACAAGAAATGTATCAACATTGTCCATATCAAGAAAATTATATAATTGTTATCAAAATTCTCTATTTTACAGTATCATCTTTGATCGGTTGGCAAAGAATGGGAAGACATATTTGGGACCTACCTCTAGACATTTAACTGAATATGGAGAGGCCGGGCTTCGTACACTCGCACTTGCTTATAGAAAGCTTGATGAGGATGAATATTCAGCTTGGAACTCTGAATTTCTTAAGGCCAAAACTTCAATAGGATCTGATAGAGATGAGTTGCTTGAGACGGGATCGGATATGATTGAAAAAGAACTTATACTAATAGGTGCTACTGCTGTGGAGGACAAACTCCAAAAAGGGGTATGCATTATTTCACAAACACACTAAGTAAATCTTTTACATTTTCTTATGTTAATTGAGTTTGTGTTTTTTGTTATTGGTTTAGGTACCTCAATGCATAGATAAACTTGCCCAAGCTGGACTCAAGTTATGGGTTTTAACTGGTGACAAAATGGAAACAGCAATCAACATTGGGTATAGAATCAATATAAGCTAGAATTGATATTTACATTTTACTGAACAAATTACCTTTTATGGACTGCAGATTCGCGTGTAGTTTACTTCGACAAGGCATGAGACAAATCTGCATAACATCAATAAATTCAGATGGAGGATCACAAGATTCAAAAAGAGTATGTCAAAAGCACTCATTGAAAAAGTCCCTTAAGTTACAGTTTTTGAATTTTTGAAGCTAACTTTGTAACTCTGTTGATGTGTGATCAGGCTGTGAAAGAGAACATATTGAATCAACTTACTAAAGCTGTACAAATGGTGAAGCTAGAGAAAGATCCACACGCTGCATTTGCTTTGATCATTGATGGAAAGACTCTAACTTATACATTGGAAGATGATATGAAATATCAATTTTTGGCTTTAGCAGTTGATTGTGCATCAGTCATTTGCTGTCGTGTGTCTCCAAAGCAGAAGGCTTTGGTAACAAGGTTGGTTAAAGAAGGAACTGGAAGAACCACATTGGCAATAGGTGATGGTGCAAACGATGTTGGTATGATTCAAGAAGCTGACATTGGTGTTGGAATTAGCGGTGTTGAAGGAATGCAGGTTCAGTTTATTGCCTAGCAGTTGCATATAAGATCAATCCATTTCGGCGTTTTTCGCTTAACCTTCTTACTTTTTTGCAGGCTGTTATGGCTAGTGACTTTTCGATTGCTCAGTTTCGGTTTTTGGAACGATTACTAGTCGTCCATGGACATTGGTGCTACAAAAGGATAGCTCAAATGGTAATTAAGTGGTTCTTATGGTCATTTTCATAACTCTTAATAGGGGTGGACATTCCGGTTTACGGTTCGGTTAACTAAAACCTTTTGAATCCACTAAAATACGGTTTGGTTTGGTTTCGGTTTTCTATATTGGTTATGATCTGGGTTTTTGTTTAAACATTACTGAAATATATTCAAATACTGATTTATTTGACGTTTAAAATATATACTTTTCACACGTATATATAACCATAATAGTACTAAATTCTCTATATTTTCAATTTATTTGGTTTCAGTTTTTTCGGTTAACCAAAAACAGTTTCAGTTTATGTTTTTCAGTTTCTTAAATAATTAACCTAAAAGTTTTTAAAAGAAATTCGGTTTGGTTCGGTCTGGTTTTCTCGGTTCCGGTTTATTTGGCCACCTCTAATTCTGTTTACTTGTAGTTTGTTTCTAACATTATGCTGTTATACATCCAGATCTGCTATTTCTTCTACAAAAACATAGCATTTGGTCTCACTCTCTTCTACTTTGAAGCTTTCACTGGTTTTTCCGGACAATCAGTGTACAATGACTACTACTTATTGCTCTTCAATGTTGTCCTTACCTCAATGCCAGTGATTGCTCTTGGAGTCTTTGAACAAGATGTTTCTTCAGAGATCTGCTTACAAGTAAGCTTTAACTATCCATCCTTCTTGAAAATCGGTTTCGAATCTGTGACTCATTTGCTTATGTTTGTGTAGTTCCCTGCTTTATACCAACAAGGCACAAAGAATCTCTTCTTTGATTGGTTAAGAATACTAGGATGGATGTGTAATGGAGTCTACTCATCTCTTGTCATATTCTTCCTCAACATTGGAATCATTTACTCTCAAGCTTTCAGAGACAATGGCCAAACAGCTGATATGGATGCTGTTGGTACAACTATGTTCACTTGCATTATATGGGCAGTCAATGTTCAAATTGCATTAACAATGTCTCATTTCACTTGGATTCAACATGTTTTGATATGGGGAAGCATCAGTTTATGGTATCTATTTGTGGCGCTTTACGGGATGATGCCTCCGAGTATTTCTGGTAACATTTATAGGATTCTTGATGAGATTCTTGCTCCTGCACCTATCTATTGGATGGCTACATTGTTGGTTACAGTAGCTACTGTTCTTCCTTATGTTGCTCACATCTCTTTTCAAAGATTCTCTAACCCATTGGATCATCATATCATCCAAGAGATTAAGTACTATAAAAGAGATGTTGAGGATGCGAGATTGTGGACTAGAGAGCGTACAAAAGCCAGGGAGAAGACGAAGATCGGGTTCACAGCTAGAGTCGATGCGAAAATCAGACATCTGAGGTTGAAATTGAACAAGAAGCAGTCGAATCTGTCGCAATTTTCAGCTCATGATACAATGTCACCTAGATCATTGTAGGGTGTACAGGGTTTCGTTTGAGAGTTTTTATAGAGTGAGATCAATGTAAAGAGTAGTAGTTGGGTGATGTTTTTCTACTTGTTTGGTTCTCAATTTCTTTTTGTTCTCTATTTGTTGAGATCACTTAGTTTTTTTTTGTGTATACTTAGAATGCAAAACGTAACAAAGTATCTTCCTTTGTGCATATTCTGTAGCTCTCTCTTTTTTTTTTGTCAATTCTGTAGCTCTCTCTAATTATTGAATTCTTCATGTATGTACATCAAATATGCCCCTTATTGAAATAAGATAACCATGAAAAATAAAAGACTCAGAAGCGGCTAAGTCAATCT
>OVBE01006294.1:0-20126 GCA_900406425.1 Iberis pinnata | reverse complement strand
GAGCTTTTACCCACAAAGTCTAAGACCTAATATTAAGAATTAAGTCTTGATTCAACATAAGCTATTTTGGGATGATATCGGAAACACCCTCAAAGTCTATAGCTTTTTGGATGTAATAACAACCACAACATATTTTAAACCATATTCGTTGTTAGGTCAAGGTTGTTTTGGGAAAGTTTATAGAGGTTGGGTTGATTCGAAGAATCCTGCCCCTTCTAAAACTGGTTCCAATTTAATCTTTGATGTTAAATGATTGAATTCAGAAAGCGTTTAAGGCTATTGAGGAAAAACATAATGATATTTCGGTTACAGTATCACTTGTTCAAGAGGTGGCAACATATTGGAACAAGCTCCACGAAGAATCCAATTTGGATCAAAGACGAAAATGCTTTCGAGGAGAGATGCAAGAATCATATTAGACAAAACTAGCGTCAAAAGTTCTAAACAGCAACGTCCATTGATATACTCGGTTTTTATGTGGTTTTAACATTTTGTTTAGAGTCTTTTGTCGAGTCAAAGTGTTTTTTTAGAGTATTTTAGTCTTTTATCGACTCTTCTCAAGTTAAAGGTGGCTTTGGAGAAGATTGAGATGTTTTGGGACGTTTTCGATGCAAATTGGCATATGTAGATGTAGAGTCTGATAAAAAGGTCAAAAGTTTACAATTTTTAAAAGATTTTTCCCCTGTTCGATCAAGCTGAAATTTTAACACAAAATAACCATGTTAGTTAGCTATCATATGAAAGTGGTTTGGAGTCAATTCAACGGTGCAATCAAAAGTTATGACGAATTTACTGAAGAATGGTCAAGCTGGCTTGCAGAAGAATTCCGTGCAAAGTAGATCGATCGATCCAAAGTCCATGGAGCAACTGATCGATCGGTCTGGGTTGGACTGATTGATCTAGAAATCCGTTTTGCACAATTTTTGCACGAAAATTATATTTTGCACAATTTTTGCACGAAAATTATATTTTGCACAATTTTCGATTAATGTCAAATATTATCTAACCCACATTAAAATATATTTTTGGGCTTATAAACCCTTTTGTGGTCTAAATATAATTTGATATATTTAATCCAATATATGTTATTGTTTGTTAATTTATTTTTGGAAAAAATAAATAACAATAATATTATAACTAATACATTTTTACTTAATTTTTAACAAAATGAATCTAAACATATTAATATATTAATATTGTATCGACTATATAATATCTAGAAAATTAATAATATAACTTTGAAATAAATA
Source organism: Iberis pinnata (assembly GCA_900406425.1). Lineage (NCBI taxonomy): Eukaryota > Viridiplantae > Streptophyta > Magnoliopsida > Brassicales > Brassicaceae > Iberis > Iberis pinnata. The sequence continues at coordinate 18,876 of OVBE01006294.1, read as the reverse complement.
AAAAATTATATAATTAAATGATCTCAAAACAAAAAAAATTCAAAAGTAAAATATAATAACTTAGAAATTTTAGCTTTATAAATTCAAACAAACGGGTTCATGATAAAATTTTAAATATATTTAAAAGTAATATAAACTCTAAATAACAAAAAGATAACTTATATGAGAATCTTATCACTCTAAACTTTAGCAATCTAAATGTATATTAATCTTGCCCTCACAAAATTAATAAATATAGATTTAAATTTTAATATTTTGAATCATAAATACAATTTTTAAACATTTAAATCTTATAATTTAATATAATATGTTACAAAGTATAACATTTTCTTATAAAAATTTGGTGACAATTGATTATCACAAAATCAAAACTTTTAAAATGTTAAATAACAAAAATAACAAATTAAACACAAATTCAATAACTTGATATATCAATATATAATATTAAAAATATTTTTTAGTTACACTAACAATATTATTTTTAAAAATAATTATTTTTCCCGCGCGTACGCGCGTGTCACTACTACCTACTGCTATTTATGATAAAACCACAAAACCATAAAAACTATTGAAAACTCATAAGATAATATCAACTAAATTAGGATAATTACTAAAATAAATAACAATAAATATATTATGAATATTTGAATATCTCGCTACATCAGGTCTCGCTGGCCAAGAAAGATTCGTCAGCGAATCTTCAATAGGATTCTTGCCTTTGATTTGCACAGACTGAATCTTGTACGGATTTTGCACAAATTTTCACATATAAGATTTTGTACAGATTTTGCACAGATTTTGCACAGATATGAGTTGTAAAACTTTCCATTTTAAAAAATGAAATCAATCACCTTTTAATGAACAAAAGTTTTTTTTATTAATTATCATGTATGAATAATACAATAGGCTTAACATGCTATTTATAATAAAACCATAAAATCCTAAAAACTATTTAAAATTTATAAAGATAATATGAACTAAGTTAGGATAACTACTAAAATAAATAACAACAAATATATTATGAATATCTCTATGCATTAGAAGATAATGAAATGGGCCTTTGTGTTTCATTTCTATTCTTTTCCTCTCTTTCCAAAACAGGTGCAGTTATTACAAAATTATCTTTATACCCCAATTTGTTTATAAATTGTTTTCTAAGTTCTTATTTTTCTCTTTGGGTTCTTATCACAAACCCTAAAAATATATATTTGTTAATCTCACTTTTTGATCTCTTTGGTTTTGTAATAACCACTACAACAACCATAGTAATAGAATAGAGTATTCATCCACCACCACAATGCCGCAACAACAAACAACTCCGTCGGAAAAACATAGCCAATTCTTTGAAGCGACGAGTGAAAGTATTATAAGCTATTTTGGGATGATATCGGAAACACCCTCAAAGTCTATAGCTTTTTGGATATAATAACAACCACTACATATTTTAAACCATATTCGTTGTTGGGTCAAGGTTGTTTTGGGAAAGTTTATAGAGGTTGGGTTGATTCGAAGACTCCTACCCCTTCTAAAGCCGGTATCGATTTAATCTTCGATGTTAAATGATTGAAACCAGAAAGCGTTCAAGGCTATCGAGGAAAAACATAATGATATTTCGGTCACAGTATCACTTGTTCAAGATGTGGCAACATATTGGAACAAGCTCCACGAAGAATCCAATTTGGATCAAAGACGAACATGCTTTCGACGAGAGATGCAAGAATCACATTAGACAAAAATAGCGTCAAAAGTTCTAAACAGCAACGTCCATTGATATACTCGATTTTTATGTGGTTTTAACATTTTGTTTAGAGTCTTTTGTCGAGTCAAAGTGTGTTTTTAGAGTATTTTAGTCTTTTATCGAGTCTTTTCATGTTAAAGGTGGCTTTGGAGAAGATTGAGATGTTTTGGGACGTTTTCGATACAAATTGGCATATGTAGATGCAGAGTTTGATAAAAAGGTCAAAAAGTTTACAATTTTTAAAAGATTTTTCCATTGTTCGATAAAGCTGAAATTTTATCACAAAATAACCATGTTAGTTAGCTATCATATGAGAGTGGTTTGGAGTCAATTCAACGGTGCAATCAAAAGTTATGACAAATTTACTGAAGAATGGTCAAGCTGGCTTGCAGAAGAATCATGTGCAAAGTAGATCGATCGATCCAAAGTCCATGGAGCAACTAATTAACCGGTATGGGTTGGATTGATTGATCTAGAAATCTGTTTTGTACAATTTTTGCACGAAAATTATATTTTGCACAAATTTTGCACGAAAATTAACCCTCTAAATAAGAGATTAGAATATCTTTTTAGGTTAACCTTTATTTTCTCTGTTGTTGTTTTATTTTTCTGAGAAGGAGAGGAGATCCAAACCTGAACTACTTTGGAGAATATATTTGAACCCCATTTATTAATTTTATGCAATTGGTTTCTTTAACTATTGAATCTAGACTTGTTTTTAATGCATGAATTAGCTTGATCACCTAGTTCATGATAATATGTTGATGAATACAAAGAGATTTGGTTTAGCAATCTCACATAGTCTAGATGAATAAGTGTATTTTCTTACGAGAGTATTGTCTTAGATGTTTATGAACATATTGAATATGAACTTAATGCATGTTTGAATTATCTGAATACAATGATAGTTTGTCTTTAATAATTCGAACATAGGGTTTTAATACTCCGAGAGGAGATTAATCTATATTTTTCTTTTGAGTTAGGAATTAGTTTCATTTTAATCCTTGCACGATAATATGAGTTGTTGAATCTGAATACATGTGGAATATCCTAATGCCTAACACTTTTATCTTATTGTTTACATCACTTTTATTTATTTGCATTCAGAAAAACCAGTTCTAAGATTAGTAGTGCAACATTGGTCTATGTTGATTTGATCTCTAATATACTGTTGTGTTTGTTGTGCACTTGCAGTGAATATATTTAGGTTAAAGCATGAGTGTATCATTCATGGAATCTAGTCATGAAGAGATTTCATAATTGGTGGAGTGTGGATAGTCCGGAATTTTCTCCCATCAACTAACAAGTTTGAGGCAGAACTTCGTTTTATTCCTTGGACCCTAACACGCATGTTTGACTTTCATTTCAAAACTATAGAAGTTTGGTCGGACTTTGAAAACGTCGTTGAAGCACCTATCCAACCGTTGACTTTAGCAAAAGTACATGGGTTTACTTCAAAAGATCTCTTTCATAACCTCTTATTTTGTTTCGTGTTCTTTCTTCACGACTTCTCTTAAAGCCATTTGCGTAGCTAGAGACATTGCTACAAAAGTTTCGAAACATGACTTTTTACAGTTATATTTAGCTTTAGAGGACCTGGTTACTTCAAATTATATAAAAGAGGTAATCTCTTGGGCGGCGACTAGCGTCTCTCGCAACATTAGTGTCGGTCCATTCTGTCTTTCCTTTGTCATTTTCACGGTTTAGTTTCCCTCTTCGACGTTTTTTGGTCATATTCTCATGAAATTTTTATGGATCAGTGCTTATGGAGCGTGTAGTTTGGAGCTTGTCTAGCCGCAGGTTTTTGGTATGTCGTCGTGCTACAAGCCAATGGTTCGGTGGGGTCTCCTTATGAAACTACCCACCCGATGGTTCCAGTCCAACTTTCCAATTTCATCTCCTAGGTTTTCTGTTACGGGCCCCTCTTCAGGCTGCTACTTTCGAGTACAATAGGCTATTAGTATGATATGGCTCATATTTAGCAACAAAGATCCGCATGACTTTCTTATTGGGTATCACCCCATAAGACCTCATACTAAATATGATTTGGACTTTATTATATATTAGCCAACCCTTGGCTAATCTTCCGATGTGGGATGTTTGTCTTTGATCACGTGGATCCCACAAATCATCCCCAGTTCAGAATGTAACGTCCTCGTTGCATAGCCAGTCCTACTGACTTTATCCTAGAATTAACCGCGCTATAAGATAAACTAGTAAAGACCCCCTCCATGGGCCGCTACTTCCGAGCCCAATAGTCCATTAGTATGATGTTTTCCGCTTTGGATCACAAAGGCCCGCACAAATTTCTTATTCGTTATCACCCCAAATGGCCTCAAACTAATTAGGAATTGGACTCTCTTATGTATTAGTCGACCCTTGAATAATCTTTTTATGTGGGATGTTTATCTTTGACCATGCGGGTCCCAAAGTTTCCTTCATTGTCTCCGCCAAGCTCTTCTGTTATTTGCTTCTCTTTCCTCTTCTTCAGCCATCCGCTTATATCCTCCTCTCTGTTTTTAATTTTCTCGTAGGGCTGCTTGTTGCCTTCGGTTTAAAGAGGTATGGGTCATGATTGGTTCCCATATTTGACCAAAGGTGTTGGTTGTTGTGGTTTAGCTTTAGGTTGAGTTGTCTTGGTCTGGTTCATGAGTTTGTCTCATCTGAATCCCATATTTTTTTATTTTTTTGTGTTCATGTATGCCCAAGATTTTGATGTATATTTTCTCAATGATGGTGTTAATTTTTTTCCTTCGCTTAACTCGAATTGATTCTTTATCTTCGTTGATAAACTGATCATACAACTTTTTAGCTTCCTCTAATAGAAATAATCGAGATATGACCTTTCTTGCCTTATGCGTTCTGATCTTGTGTCGCACTTTTGGTGACACCTCTGACTTCAGTGTCTTCGATGGATTCATTAAACCTCTTTAGAGGTTTTGTTTAGGCATCCTTTTGATGTGCAAGGTATTTTTATGAGGTCTACAAAATATAAATGAGGACTTCTAGCAAATTATTCTTCGGGTATTACTGGTGAGTCGTATTGACGGGTCTTCTTTGTCAATCGAATAATGCTCGTCAAAAGCTGAGACATTGTCATTGAGTAAATGTAGGCAATGTCTCCTGCAATTTTGAATTTATTTAGTCAAAATCGGTAGGTTATATAAAATCTTCGATGTTAATCCAAAAAGTGATAAAAAATGTTGCAGCGACAACCAAACAAAACAATGATATGTTGTAGTAGTTTTGAAAAGTACTTACTTGTTTCTATCAAATTACTCTTGAAAAAAAATCTCAAAATGTTTACTTTTAAGAAACTGTTTCTTTTTTAATTGTCATTGTATTTTTCATTATTCATATTTCTATTTGTAGTTCTTTTGTTAAAGAATTTATGGATAGAAGATATATTAACAATATTTTTTTAACTGTGAATGCAATATTTCTTTTTATAGTTGCTGTAATTTATTTTAAAATTAAAATCATTCTAATAAAATTTTATCATTTTATTTTATATACAAATAGCTAATATTTATAAATTTGAGTTTTTGGTTCTTAACATAAATGAAGATAATTACACAGCATGGACCACACACGAGCCGTGAGTGGATTATCCCCAGAATTTTAGCTATGTTATTAAGTTGACAACCATTAGCATCACAATTTTCTATTAAAGATCCAGAAGATCTGAATTACTTTATTAGTATTGAAGCACAATGCACAACAACATGTTTTTTTAACAAGAAACAAAGGAGTGTTGTATAATCTTCAATTGAAGCGGAGTATCGTGTTGTTGCAATCCAATGGGTCTGTTCACCACTTGGAATTCGCTTACCATCCACACCAGTCATCTAATACAATAATGTAGACGCCACCTACTTATACGCTAATCTTTTTTCCATTTCTATGAAACACCTGGTTCTCCACTATCGCCTTGAGTACAATGTGTGTTGCTCATATTTCCACCAAAGATCAAATCGCAAATGCATTGACAAAACCATTAGCTCGTCTGCCCTTCAATCATCTCAACAATAAGATTGAAGTTTCAAAACCACCTCCATCTTGAAAGGAATGTTAAGGAAAGAGTATCATATATTTCCATATCACATGATTCCATGTGAATGCTCTTGTTATTATAGCTATATTTATGAGACTTTTATATGTATATACGTATATGTAAATTAATCATGTATACATTAGGTATCAATAATACAACTTTAATATACGTTATAAACAACAAGGATCAAGTGGTCTAGTGGTTGTGTCACCGTTGTTGCCTTGTTACTAGACGTGGGATCGAATTTCACCACTCGCTTTCTCCTATTTATGGAGTTTGGGTTATTGGGCCGATCCGTTGTGGTCTAGACATTATTGTGACAAAAAAACTGTATAGAAGAGATCCACTCTGTTTCTTGACTCCAATTTCGGAAGACCTTCAACTACATTGACTCTCTACTAGAGGTGTTGGAAAATCGTGAAGTATCTTGGCAAGCGGGGAGAATACTTCTTTCAATATGACTTGGGACAAAGAAGCTTGAAGTCTCTTGACTATCTTTAAGAGTTTCTGTAGTCATTACCGGTGGTAAACACAAGAGAGGTTTAGGAGGAACTTGAATAGTCTCAAGATTCCCTTCTAACATTTCAATGACTTTGATCATTGGTGGCCGGTCATATGGATTGGTCTGAATACACCATAGACCAACCAATACCTGTTTCTTCGCAGTTTTCTCTTCTTCTTTGGATATATAATCCCCAAAAATCCTCATGGCTTCTCCCTTCTCAAAGTCCTTATATATCCAATCTGGAAAGTACATTGAACTATTGTTGGATTTAGAATTTTCAAACTTTTCTTTACTCCTGGCTCCAATCATTTCAAGTACAACCATCCCATAACTATAAACATCAGACTTATGCGAAATGCCTCCATAATTTTTAGAGAACACTTCAGGGGCAATGTATCCTGCTGTTCCTCTCGCGTCTAGCATTGATATGTTGCTCTCTTTATTTTTACAGAGCTTAGCAAGACCAAAATCTGATATCTTGGGACAAAGATCTTTGTCCATGAGTATGTTTTGTGGCTTTATGTCGAAATGCACAATTCTTGATACACAACGATTGTGTAAATACTCTAGGCCTCGAGAGACACCTAACGCAATTTCATATAACTGTTCCCATTTCATCTTCGCTGACATATTCTCTGAAACAAACTTGTCGATGGATCCATTCGGCATATAGTCGTAGATAATAGCTCTCTTGTTTCCTTCATAACAAAATCCAAGTAAAGAAACAATATTAACATGAGATGTTCTACTCATGCTAGCAACTTCATTGATGAACTCTTCTCCATTCCCTTTTGATTCCTTCAATATCTTAACTGCAACATCTTGACTTCCATCAAGTAACTTCCCTTTATAAACAGTTCCAAATCCTCCTTTCCTCCCAAGAACATGTGCAAATGAGTTTGTCATCTTCTTGACTCTTGCATAACTATATCGTTTCAACATTACAATCGCTTCAATTTTTTCACCATTCAAATAACTTTTTCTTGCATATTTTGCTCTCATCATGACTGCGGCTACAATAATGATGACCACAATTGAAGCTGATGACACTCCTGCAATAAGAAGACAAACCTTTAAACTTAAGTGTTATGTGCACATGAGGAGTAAATGTTAGATGGATTGAGGGATAGTGTACCAATTATAACTTTTAATTTCCAAGTCGAGTTGTTACCGTCGCCTTTTGTTTGAAATCAAAGGGTCGTTAAGCAACACTGGAGAACACACTTTAACATTAGTAGTATTAGGAACTGATGAGCTCTGGTATCCGGTAAAGAAGGAATAGAGTTCTTTTAGCCAACACTTTCCTGATCCATCAGACATGGAAAGGGAAGCAACGCAGATACGGCTAACAAGGCAATTTGATCTACAAGGCCCACTACTCGCAAAGAAAAGTTGTTCATCTAAGGCTGTAATGATCATGGTGTTATTCAAAAGAAGCGGAGTAATCACTTAGCTCTACTTTTCTCTTACACCCTTTTCTTCTATCATTCACATCAAGATGTTCAAAGTTTAGAGACGGACAGGAGCAAATCGGATTGGTACCATTGTTACTACAAATTCCAAAGTTTGCACAATATCCATAAACAAGACAGGGGTTTGCAATAGCCGACCATTAAACCCTCACGGTCACAGGGTCGGCCACTGTTTCTTAACTCAGAACTATAGAGTCTCAAATTCCCATCATCGTCTAGCTTCAAGAACCTAAACTTATTATTGCTTTCCCCGTAATCATCACTGTAGATGCTCCCGACTCCGTCACTGAGATTAGAATCAAAGATCATCACAGGGGAGGTATTGATCCCCTGGCTCCAGTAGATTGTCCCGTTTCTCTCTAACTGAAACGACTAACTACCAGATCGGAGAATCTTACCTGCGGTGAAATTCTGTGACATGACCGAAGGACGACCAGACCGGGAATAAAAGGTTACCTGAATCTTCAATAGACGCGGAGATGATCCGTGAGGGAATCCCATACGGCGGTTGTGTTGGAGCCACTCATAAGGCGGAGGGAGCCGGAGGGTGAAAGGAGAAGATATCCTCCAGAATAAATGATTCCTGCAGACCAGGCACATGGCAAGCAAATTCAATCACCGGAAGTTGAACAAGATAGTCAGCTTGATGATCGGAGTAGCAAAGTCCTCAGTCAACAGCTGCAAGAGTCAAGTCATAAAGGACCCGATGCCACAACACCATGTGAAGTAAGCTCACCTCACTCAGAGGTTGCATCCCTATCTGATATATTCAAGATCAGTGGAGAACTTGAAAAGTCAGATGAAGCTGATTGAAGAACAAGAGGGATCTTAAGATGCTGAACTAGCTAGAACAAGTAGAAACAAACAAAGCCAAAAGGAGTGCATCATGTAAGACCACTTATTTTGAGTTATATAAGTGATACGATTATTATGTAGACACTATTTAGCATACTAGGAAAGTTACCAATATGATGGATTGTTATGATAAGTTATTTTCATCATATTGATGAAACGATTTATCTACATATTTTAATTTTGTCATAGAACTCGATATACTCTCATACTGAAATATTTTTCAGTGGTGAAAAATATAGGATTGCAAAATAATTCTAAATTTAGACATTTTTAATCTCGCTCTTTGAACATTTTCGCATCTGTGTGCTCTCTTTTTATAAGTAAAAATCTTCTCCCTTCTCTCTTCACTTGACCTCCACCGCCACCTTTGCTTTCTTCGCCGGCGCCGTCCGTGTACATATTTTTTTCGCTTTGCTCTTTCTTTTCGGCACCGGATCTCCTCTTCTTTTGTCTCGATTTCGTCGGATTTTCTCTACTATCTTTCTTCAACCGCTTTCCTTCCCTTCTCCTTCAAGGGGTTGTCTTGTTCATCAGCTCCGTTTACCGGTTTATACCGTTGGTTCTCTTATATGGCGATTTGCTTGTCGGAGACCATGCATGCATGTATCTCATCACTTTCACGACGGATCTAGATGGAGCCATGAACAACTTTCGCAACTGTGGTGGGGGATTCGGAGGTCGGTGGTTGTGCTACGGATGGATGGAGTGGTCGGCGTTTTCGTACGCTTATTGGAGCCGGTTAGGTGTGAGGTATCCCTCTGCTCAGTTTTCTTCTCCTCCGTCGCCGGAGATCTCGCATGGTGGTGGTTCTGGCTTGCCGGATCGGGTTCTTCGGGATTGCAGGACGGCGGCTGGACGACTTCTTGGGCTAGGGCAGCCTCTATTTTGGTGGGCTTCGAAATGGGCCCAATAAGGCTTTTTTGTTGGCCCATCCTTTTGTTAACAGCCCTTTTGTTTTTTTGTTTGTTTTATTATTATATTATATGTTCTTCTATGTTTATATGGTTAGTCGACAACTTTGTTGTATTATGGTTCATTTGGCAAACTTGCTGGGGTATACGTCCACTAGATGGCTTCCGATTCGGTTTTATACCGATCAGTTGGGAAGTAAGGGGTTATTCCCGTCATTCTGGTGTATCCATTGTGGACGTTATATTCCCGGTTAGGGATTGTTCTACTCCTTCTTGGATTATTTCACCTCTCTATCGAGGTCAGTTTACCCATTATTGGGTTAGTTGTTTTCCCCTAGTGGGATTATCGTGTACCCTTAGTAGATTTGTTCTTTGATCTTAATATAATATAGTTGACGACAAAAAAAAAAAAGACGTTTTTAATCTCCTAATCATGAATGGTTCTAGAACCAATCATGAATGGTTCTAGAACCACCAAGGACAATGTATTATATATTTTCATTATGGTATTGAGAGGCAAAAAAAAAAAAAAACAAAATTTACATTCGAGTTTGGATGAGACCGTAGACAAAATATGATGACTATTATAAATTTTTATTTTTTATAAAGGTTGTATCGTTATTAATTCTAAGTGTAGCCTAAATTACAACATATTCAACCTAAGAAAATACCACTAGATAACCACAATTACATCTATATTAGTAAATCCAGCACCTAATAGTAGACTATTTTATACAATATACAATATATTCATATTTACCTTTTACTATCCCTCTCTTCTCATTTTTGTTTACTTTAATAATTTAGAAATTTCATTTAAATTAAGGTTTTAATTTTGGGTTTTGGGTTTATATTTTGAGATTTTAAGTTTATATTTGGAGTTTTGGGTTTATATTTTGGGATTTTTATATTTTGAGATTTTGGTTTATATTTTGGGGTTTTGAGTTTATATTTTGGGAAATTTTATATATATTTTGGGGTTTTGAGTTTTTATTTTGGAGTTTTACGTTTATATTTTGGATTTTGGGTTTTAATTTTAGGGTTTTAAGTTTATATTTTGAGTTTTGGGTTTTAATATGGGGTTTTGGGTTTATATTATGGGGTTTAAGGTTTATATTTTGGGGTTTTAGACTTATATTTTGGGGGTTTTGGACTTATATTTTGGGGTTTCGAATTTATATTTTGGGGTTTCGGGTTTATATTTTGGGGTTTAAAGTTTATATTTGGGGTTTAGGGTTTTAATTTTGGGGTTTTGGGTTTATATTTTGGGATTTTTTTATATTTTGGGGTTTTGAGTTTATATTTTGGGGTTTTGGTTTATAATTTGGGACTTTGGGTTTATATTTTGGGGTTTAAGGTTTATATTTTTGGGTTTTGGGTTTATCGTTTAGAGTTTTGAGCTTATATTTTGGAGTTTTAAGTTTATATTTTGGGTTTTGAGTTTATATTGTGGGGTTTAATGTTTATATTTTGGGGTTTTGGACTTATATTTTGGGGGTTTTGGACTTATATTTTGCGATTTTGTGTTTATATTTTGGGGTTTTAAGTTTACATTTGGGGTTTTGGGTTTTAATTTTGGGGTTTTGCGTTTATATTTTGGGATTTTTTATATTTTGGGGTTTTGTGTTTATACTTTGGGGTTTTGGGTTTATATTTTGGAGTTTTAAGTTTATATTTTGGATTTTGGGTTATAATTTTGTGGTTTGAATTGGGTTTATATCGTGGGGTTAAAGGTTTATATTTTTGGGTTTTGGACTTATATTTTGGGGGGGGTTTTGGACTTATATTTTGGGGATTCTCGATTTATATTTTGGAGTTTTGGGTTTATATTTTTGGGTTTTGGACTTATATTTTGGGGGGGTTTTGGACTTATATTTTGGGGGTTCTCGATTTATATTTTGGAGTTTTGGGTTTATATTTCGGGGTTTAAAGTTTATATTTTGGGGGTTTTGGGTTTATATATTGGGGTTTTTGGGTTTATATTTTGGGGGTTTAGGATTCATATTTTGTGGTTTAAAGTTTATATTTTGTGGTTTTGAGTTTATATTTTGGGTTTAAGGTTTATCTTCTGGAGATTAGGATTTTGTATTTATATTTTGGGGTTTACGATTTTTATTTTTGGATTTAAGGTTTATATTTTGGGGTTTAGGGATTATATTTTGGGGTTTATGATTTATATTTTGGGATTTAAGGTTTATATTTTGGGATTTAAGGTTTATATTTTGAGATTTTAGGTTTATATTTTAGGGTTTTAGGTTTATACTTTGGGGTTTTGAGTTTATATTTTGGCATTTAAGGTTTATATTTTGGGATTTTTGGTTTACATACATAAATAGTCAGACTATTGTTTTTACGTAGTCCAATTATTTCTGAGTTTATATTTCACTAATCAAATTTATTATTCACTATTTAAAAAATATAAGTCCGTTTTTAATTATTTAAATCATGTTAGATGTATAAAAAAAATGTGTGTTCTTAAGTATGTACTTATGATTTGATTATTTTAACTCAAATACTTAATATGTAAAAAAGATGAAACCCAATAAACCACTATGAGAACCCTTATTGAGTCATCGTCGCCGATAAGCAGCTCCGACGATGGACTGAAGCGACGTTGACACCACCACCCGTGCGAGACTTCATTTTTGGCAGGAGAAAGGAAACTAGTCCGGTTTTAGGCCACGACGAGGGTTGAGATGGAATGCTAGGTTTTCGACAGAAATTTGAGGGCGAGACCTCCACCTTCGGGCTTGGTTCAGTGGCATCTCCATGTTTTCGTGTCCCTCGTACCACATCAAAGGAGACAACACCTCACTCCCCTTCGGCTAGATGACCCAGAACTTTGCCTTGAGGTCATTTTGACACGCCAACCTCCATGCTACTCTGACACAACAATTATGGTCAGATATATTATCGAGGTCGCTATTACCGCCGAGAAACTGTCCCGATGAATTGGGATTAAAGAGAAGAAGGAGATATGTACTAGAAACGACATATCAAAGAAAATAGGTGAGGTCATAGGCTCTCAAGTTCGCCGGTGAGCCAAGAGGCCGCGATACATGAGAGAACGGTTGAAACTGTCGGAAATAAAGGTCCCAGCACCTCAGACTCTGGCAGCAAGTAGCAGAGGAGGAGAGAGAGGATAAGTATTGTAATTGATCCTAAGTTTAATATTTTTAAAAAGCAAAAATGTTAAATGAGCTTATGGTTCTTTAGTGGTTGTGTTTCTAGTTTGGTCTCTTCAACTAGTTTCCTTTCTTTTCTTCCTCATCCCGTCTCCCCCTAATTTCGGATCTAATCCATATCATAAGTCATGTTAACCATGGATTAGGATCCAATTATTTTTATTTTTTCTTTCTTATGAAAGGTCATAGTTTTTTTTATTTTTATTTTTATTTTTTTCCTTTATTGAAAGGAACACATATTTTTTATTTGGATTAGAGAAAATACATAGTTTGAGTTATCCTATTAATCCAAACCCTCTTTCCCTTTCTCCCCACTCCCTCCATTTTTTTATAGGGGTGGACGTTCGGGTATTCAGTTCAGTTCGTTTCGGTTCTCTCGAGTTTCTAGTAGTTCAGATATAGAAATTTAGGATCTATTCGGATATTTTTAAAGTTCGGTTTGGTTCCTAAATGTTTGTTCCTGTTCCGGTTATTTGGAAAATATAATTTAGTATTTATCCAGATAATTATTTCATTTTGTTTGGGTATCCATTCGGGTATCTTGATTCCTATTTGATATTTCAGCAAAAGTGCTTTATAAAAATAAAAATAAAAATAATATTTAATTAACAGTGTGTAATATAAATATAAGTAATTATATTATTGCATATTTAATATAAATATTGTTTATTTTTGTGAAGTTTGGTTAGTTTGGGTAGTTCGGTTCGATTCTTAAATTTTGGTTCGGTTCGGGTAGAATTCCAGTTATTTGGACGATAGATTTTAATATCTATTCGGATAATTTCATAATTTCGTTCGGATTCGAAACATGATATTTTGGTTCGGTTTGGTTCTTTGGGTATCGGTTATTTTGACCATCTCTAGTACCTCCTTTCTTCTATGGTCTTCTCATTTTAGCAAGGAAAGGGAGGCTAAATTTGATATCGGAAAAGAAGAAGACACATGTAAGATGGAGATGAGAAGAAATGAAGGATTAGATAAAAGACTTTGATTAAAAAGAGGATCATGAGGTTTATAATATAAAGGAAGCAGAAGATTTAGGATCATATTTATGAATTTGTTTGCTTATTAAAAATAACTAGGGGTTGTTCCGCGCTACGCGCGAGATTTTCTTTAAAAAATTTGGTTTTAGTTTTTGAAAAATTATGTTATTGCAATATTTCAAAATTGGCTATATATTTTTAATTTTAGAACATTATTTAGAGTTTATATAAGATATTCATGTAAAATGGAGTTGTTTTAAAATTTTAAGATATATATTTGAATAATATGAAGTACATTGATAATTGTTTGATATTTTCTGTTAATTGAGTTTTTGGATTAATGATATATTTTTATTTAGTAAATTTACTTTATATTATTTGCTCGCAGTTAATTTCACCTGCAAGAGACATATATTTGAAAAAGTTGATGAAATTGCTCAGAAGTTAAATACCAAAGCATACTAACAAATAATAGCTCTGGCAAAACCTATCAGATCAAAGAGGCACTGTTGGATTTTGAATAATATGTCAAACTAATCACAAATTCGGATTCATCAATTAAGCTTAGATAGAAATAGTCTTGTGTTCTTCATAAAATTCTAAACTATAGATTATGATTTGTCCATTATTTTCTCAGATCAGAACACATTGTTATTGATACAATGATATGTGATTTTGAGCTTGTCACCAACTGAATTATTGCTTGGCCAACCTCTTTCACGTCAAACTGAAAAGGTACAATTTTTCCCTTCAAGTGATTCCACAAAATACGTTTATCTTAAATAGAACCTAGTACATTAAATCCATAACAATATTATGTAACAATATATAATCTTGAAAGAAAAACGTTTGGAACAACACCAGTTTTTATCTCTGTTAAGGGCATTGTAAAGCAAAATTCCACTCCTCAATGCAATTATGAAATCATCCTCTGAAGGATTTGCTGGCAAATCTCTTCCACTAACTACACTAAGTGTGTTTCTTAGACATCTTGCTGCTTCATACATTCTCAAATTTGAAGGATCTGCTGGGAAATCGCTTCCCCCATCTACACTCGCCTTTAACAGGATCATACGACACAAACTCAACTCCTTGTTCCTCATGTTTTCTCTTAAGCATCATTTTATACTTCTCTACTTTCTCCTTCATTTAATTGTTTCCCTATTTTCTTCTCAATACATTTTACGTTCAACAATGTTATCTCTGCTGGTTGATTTAAACCTTGCCCCCGATCTCCAGTTTCTTGCTTTCTTCAATGTATACAATCACTTCCTGGTTATTGAATTGAACCAAAGATTCTAAGTCTAGCCTACGAACATTCTTCTCTCCCATGAACTTTATGTTCCCATCACTGTGTCTTCCCACAACGAAGTCTTTGACCTGCCTACAATACGAAACATGAAACCTCGTAACGGCTCGGTAATTCCATGAGACGTCGAAACATTTGGAGAAGAAAAAGAAGAATGATCTTCTTTGTATGCTCATTTCCTCAGTTTTCTTCTTCACCGTTACTGTTTTTGGGTTTAACCGAAAGCATTAAAACTACTAAGACAAAACCTTGTGTTAATAGTCATCCAAGAAATTTAAACTTAAGCCAAACAAAATATTAAAAATGACATTGTAACAAAGATTAAAAAAAGCATACGTTTAAAAGAAACAAAACATCTATGGGAAATATATGATATGAAAAGTTATTACTAACACTCAAGCGGTTTCAATGAGGATTGCATGTTTTCTACCATAACTATCAGCCACTCTTCCTCAAATGACAAAGGTCAAGGCTCGTCCAAGCATGGAAGAACAACCTTTAAGATCATATAGACAAAAAAATGGGATTTTGAAACTTATAATCAATGACTAAAAGAAGAGATTAACTCACCAACACATCCAACAAGCCAATGTCTTCTTCCTTCTTTGCTATGTTAAAATCACCAATCTACACACCAACACAAAGTATACTCTAATGTTACAATTTTTAACAATCAGCAAAACCCAAAAATCAACACGTAACGTAATCATCATCGTGGATACTCACCATATAGTAAAAAATGGGAAAAGAGATGAAATGGGCAGAGCTACATCAACATAATAGCAATAAAAAAGACAAAAGGTTAGTTTACTTTAACAAAAAAGTTACTTTATGTTGGAAAAGAACACATCTTTCTTCTCCAATGTCGGTGCATCATGTAAAGAATATGGTATTAGTGTATTACCCGTGCAAAGGATAGTGCTGTCCTACGAAGACCAAACACTAATTGGTATATTTTCTTTTAGTGACCAAGTTGATTCAACTTCCGGTGTTGAATTGGATCAAAAGTTAAGGTAGAAAAAACCTAGCTCCATATAATAAGTCAAATAAAAAAATTGAAAATACAAGAGCGAAACATATGAATCAGAAACTCTTAATTTTCTTAGTGATTTATGAATAAGACTCATTCCGGCGAAGTGGAATATGCGGCGATTGTGACTTCATATATATCCAAACACTAATCAAGAAGAAGATTGGATATTGGTATGTGTCCATCTGCGCCATATGTTCATTCATTTAAACATTTAGAACTTTTTTTTGTTGTCAACAGTCAGCTTCGTTTTAGCAGAGAAAACTGACCTAAGATGCAACTCTAACACTAATCTCATCAAGAACTTGGTTAGTGAGATCTTATATTTCTTCTTCAGCCTCATCTTTGTCAAGTGTTTCACTGATAGCTTCTGACATCATCTCAATCTGCAAGAAGAACAAATAGACAATTAAATGTTAGAAATGCAAATTCTGTGAGAAATGAGCCAGCAAATTTGTACATGTTGCTAATTAGACAAAGTAACTTCTTATATCATTTATTTCAAGTATGTCTTTGGGTTCTTTTTCACCTTTCTCTTACACAAAAACGTTACAATGACTTACTCATTTTCTCTGTTTCTTAAGGAGTGATCACACTTAAGGACTGGCATGAATATCCACAATGGAAACCATTGAGTCTCTTAACAGCTGTTCCAAACCTTGATGAGACCAAGCTTGATCTCTTATCTGTAAGTTTAAACACACCACTCGGTCCTTGGTTGATTATTTGTATTGTAACAAGACAATGAATTGAACATATCAAAGCAGAAGAAAATAAAAAGATCATCTTTTATGGACGTCTCCTATTTTCCTGTTGGGCAAAATATATGTACATAGTTTACCCAAACTCAAATCCCTAATGTCGATAGAGAACACGATGCGACACACTCAAAATCCAAATCGGTGAAGAGAAGAAAGCTCACTAACCTAGCGAGTCAAATCAGAAGGTGGAGATAACTAACATCACCATATTCACTTATCACTATGAACGACATTGATAAAGAAGAATAACAGGGATCACAAACTCACTAACAAAAACTACTTTTGTAGAATTGCATTTGATAGATCATGATTTCATAAAAGAATAAAAAAATAAAATCGAGTAAGAAATTACCCAACCCATTGTCATTTCTTAGTCTTAGGTTTCTTCAGGTAGACGAGCAATAACAGAATTTAGCTCACAAAAATAAAAAATGGAGAGGACGGTTGAAGGTTAATGACAACAAACAAATAAAGGAAGATTAAGGAAAGAGGAATCGAAATCGTGGTAGTTATCATGCCTTTAACCCTCAATAATATGGTTTCGCCGTTTCAATCGGAGAGGAGAGGAATAGGCAGATTCTTTTTTTTAACCAATGTTTTTTTACTATAATTTTATTTTTATGATGACGTGGCAGTTAGAGAAGAAGTTTTACCAATCTAACGTGGCTGGCCTAAGATACCTTTATCTCTTACTTTTATATATTAGAATAACGCTAATCTTTTAGTAACGTAAAATAAATATTTATAGTTTATAATTATGTGAAGGTGTCGTTTTACTTTTCTTTTATTTTTACATAATATACATTTGATTGAGTAGTCTCCCACCCACAACTAGTAATTGCAACGACGAAAATTGCAATTCACGGTTGTTTTGTTATATCATTTTTATGTAAACCATTTTTATTATTTCTATTATGAAATCTAATGTAACGTTTCGGTTCAGAAATTGAACCGATACGTCATGCCTTATTTCCGGGAACTGACTAAACCAGTAATCTGGTCCAGTCAACGCCCGAATCAGGACCCTCCAACCCAAAGGTCAGAGTTATGGAGATTTCGCAGGATCAGTTTGATTGAATAAATACAGGTTTATCAAATTAATGGTATAAATACAAAATTATAAATAACATAAAAATAATTAAACCGAATAAAACGTTTAAATCAGATCTGACCAAAATATAATACAAATATGCGTAAGATATTTCATAAAATAATATTACAAACCAATTGTAAAATAAAACTTAATTACACATACGTATAGTCTGCCTCTAGTCGTCCCGCGCCCCGAACACATAAAGAAACCCTAACGTAGGGTTACCTGAAAAGGGGAAAGGAAAAAGGGGGGAATGAGTAACTCTAAAAGTTACTCAGTGGGTGCCATCCCACACTAACATGCACACCATAACAGAAATCCCAACCCGAACCCCACAGAACAAACACATGTCCCGGTATAGTCAACAACATATGAATGCAACTTACAATGTCAAACATCCCAAATACGTTGGCACGTAAGGGTTTGATATATTGGTTATTAAGATAGCCAATACCAACGATTCAATAACATCAATCATACACCGAATAATAAAACCAAATTACAACTTAAAACCGAATGGGCCCGTATATCGATTTCTTCCTCCAAACACCGGGATTGCCAATGAAAACCACAAAGAAATCCATCGAAATCCCTAGTTGGTTTTCCCTAACCCGGAAAACACCGACCTAGGTATCACGCTACCCAACACCCCGTCGGGTGTTGCCCGGCCAAGGTGATCAACCAAGTACTCTCTCCGGGCCATACGTCCATACACGCCCTGCAGGGAGGACCCACATACAGGAGAAACCGTTATACCAAATCCGAATAAAAAAAACTTTTATTCAAAAAACATAACATCATNTCAGAAAACATAACATCATAGGCACGCAGCCAAAACCGATAAAACACAACGGCCCTCACGGCCATAAATCCGAATCTCAAATCCGATTTCAATCACATACAATAATTTAAATATCACAATACCATTACCGACCCTAAGTTCGATCCATTTTATTAATCCAATTTAACATTCATCTAAT
>OVBE01006293.1:1886-20129 GCA_900406425.1 Iberis pinnata | reverse complement strand
TGTATTTTTTGTCCAGATTTCTAATAGTTGGTGTATTTTTTGGGAATTTTCCCTTATTATTATAACGTTTGTGTATTAATAAGTGTTATATAAGAATCGGAAAAAACTTTAAAAATATACAAACTAACTTTTGTCCGTTTAATACACGAACTTGTTTTGTTGCCATATTAATACTTATACTTTTATTAGTTGTCATTTTAAATCTCAAACAATTTAAAATTATCATTTTTAAAAAATTCCGAGTCAACCTAATATTTCTGTTAGTCAACAACAAATTTGTGACAAAAAAAAAACCAAAAAAATATTTGTTGAAAACGCGTCTCTTCCATCAGTGTTACTTCTTAGTACGAATCCTTAAGGTAATGAATGGAAAGCATTAGTGGTGCAGTTTTTGATGCGTTTTTGAAAAAAATGCAAAATAACACCCAATCACCTATTTTTCGGATAAAAAGAAAAATGAACAAGAAAATGGCACACTTTTTAAGATGCTCGAAATTACACAGAAAATAATAGAACGCATTTCTTTTTTCACCTATGGGTAATAACCATAGATCCAACCAAAAAACGCACTTATTTTGTTTTTTTCAAATATTATAAATCATATTTTGCTATAAATAGCATATTCACCGACATAAACTTGTAAGAAAAAAAATCAAGAAGAAGTAGTTAGATGCACACAAAAAAAAACAGAAAAGAAGAAGCACTTCTCCTAACATTTGACAAGAAAGTCTCTGTAAATATTTTTGTTTAATTTTTTCTTTTCAAAATAAGTAAAAGCAAATATTTTGAATTAAATAGAAGACATCTATTTAACAAAGTGTACTTAAAAGATTTTAAACTAACAAAAATATGTAATTAGTTATAATACTAAACATACACAGGATAGCAAACAAAAAGGTTTTAAATAGTCTTTTATTTAACAAAAAGATATAAATTTAAAAATAAGATTATACTGTAGAAATCAAAAATATAAAATTCGAGTTTAGTTTCATTAAATAAAGTTCCAAAATTTAGAGTTGAGATCTAATTTGTAATATATAGTTTTTTATTTTAAGATCTAGATTTAAATTCATATATCAAAATTTAGAGTTTATATCTAAATTTAAAAGTAAAACTATCAACGTTATATTTATACTATTGTTTTTTTAATGAATATTTTGCTTATCATACATAAGCATTTGTTGGCTTTTGTTTCGTTCTATCTTTTGATATATAAAAAGAATAAATATAATGTTGGACCTTTTCACACAAGATATTTGTATTAAATATAATATTCTATATAAATATTTGGAAACAAAAAGAAATAAAATGAAACGAAACAAGTAAAATCTAAAATATCTTATAAAATGTAGCAACATAGATAGATGAAAAATTTATGAAAACTCTACACAAAATAATATATATTAATTGTTAAATTACTAAAGTATTTTGTAAACATTCGGTTACGTAATAATTTTGGTATTTAAAAATATATAAATAATTATCTCTTTTTAATAAATGCAGATATGTCGTCAAATCTTCGGCGTGGAACAAATTTTTCCAGAAGAACCAACTCGGTTGTTTCTAATGAACCTTCCGTTCCTATAACAGAAACAACTATACGGGTAATTGTTCATTTTAAAATATAAATTTCAGTAAAAAGATCACATAGAAAGTAACATCTTAATTTGTAAATTTGTAGAACACAAAAAAATACAAATGGTCTTACGATCAAGTAAAAACATTGATTGAATTGTTCAACCAGTCAATCGCCATGAATGACTACACTCTTAAAAACCCTACAACCATGGGTAGAGAATATATAGTTCAAAAGTTCAATAGTGCATTCAATATGAATGTAACATATATTTTCTTCAAAAACAAGCTTGATGAATTTAAAAAATATTACAAGAGGTGGAAAGCTCTTATGAATTCCACTGGTAGCTCTGTTGATCCTGAAACATCTATGATATGTGCATCTGAAGAGTGGTAACTAAAAAGAACGTGAGTTTGTAAGTATTCCTAAATGTTAATGTTATCAAAAGATTCATATATTAAAAGTTAGGTGTCAAATTAATATGACGATAATCTCTATATAGGAATGCAAACTGACAAAAAGCTTAAAACGTAAACCGCCAGAGTTTTGGGATGTGATGGTAAGATGTTTCGCATTGCATGATGTTTATTCCCAGTCTCAGTATTCAGTACGCCAAAGACGAGAAGAATTTAAGTAATGAAAATGTAGAAGAAGAAGAAGAGGGGAATGATGACTCGGAAACCGAGAGTGGTTTCATACCTGTAACACAAGTTCCTGAGACCCAAGAAAATGAAGAAGTGTATCATGTTAATATTGATGAGGAAACACGTCCTTCAAGAGGCCAACAAAGAGGAAGTCAAAATTTACAATCAAATGATAGACGTGAGAGTAGTTCACAAAGATCTGGGAGAACCTCTCGAGTCTCTATTGGAAGTGGTTCACGAGGGAGTCGTAGAAAACAATCCTTCGAATCAACAATACAAGACACTATTAGTGGCTATAGAGAGTTCCAACGACAAAGTTTGCAACAACTTCGTCCAGGTAGCTTTGACCAAGAGGATTATGATGAGTTCAAAAAGGCAGAAGCGTTATTCCTTTCATTAAAGGTTCCAACACACAGTAGGTTTTATTGGACATGCATAAATGCACTAAAAGAGCTTGTTTTTGGCGTAAGTATTTCATCGATATTTCTAAAGGGACCGACGAAGACAAGTTGCAATTATTAGAAGTAATGACGGGTGTCTCACGCAACAACGAAGATATAGAAAAACAATTAGGGAGTTCACGGCAATGGGGAACACCATAAAATACTCAGCAATGGGGAACACCACCGAATGCTCACCAATGGGGAACACCACCGAATGCTCACCAATGGGGAACACCACCGAATGCTCACCAGTGGGGAACACCACCAAATGCTCAACAATGGGGAACACCGCCAAATGCTCAACAATGGGGAACACCGCCAAATGCTCAACAATGGGGAACACCGCCAAATGCTCAACAATGGGGAACACCGCCAAATGCTCAACAATGGGGAACACCGCCAAATGCTCAACAATGGGGAACACCGCCAAATGCTCAACAATACGGAACACTACCAAATGCTCAACAATGGGGAATTTCACCACCAAGCTTTCAACCTTTGTGTCTTTTGCCATCAAATGTTCAACAAGGTGGTTCATCGGGAACAACTCCAACAAATGTTCAATATGGTTTTTCAGTTGGAGGTCAACTAGATGGCATAAGGAGTACACAACAAGAAGTTTCAAATGGTACATAAGTTGGAATTTCACCAAACCATCGACAAAGATCATCATCATCCGGTTCGGTTTCACAAACTATTTTGAATCTGGGCAGATCTCACAGACAGTTAGACCAGAAGGTATATTCAATATTTGGGTAACAAACACAAGTATAAATGATGATCATCAAAGTGACTCAACAGACAAAGATTAGATTATCATAGTTATGTTTTACCATTCGTCTTTAATGTCAACAAGAAATTTATGTTATGTTTTGTACTGCTTATAAAATTTCATCACAAATGTTTATCATTCTCATTTATGTTATGGAATAATAATGTTTTTTCTTGTTGCTTCTAAAATTTCAGGTTTTCCGTATATGTCAACTACGGTCACAAGAAATCCACACTTTAAGTTACGAAGAGAGAATTGAATTATGAAATTTGGAAAATGAGCACTTTGAAGAGCTAATAATTCAACCAACTTTGACTTATTATGATCGTTATTTTCATAGAGCCCCTGTTCAGACTGAAAAAGGTATAGGATGGAGAAATATTTGGTGTAGACTTCAACAAGATGATGCTGCATGTCTACAGTTACTTTCGAATGTCACTACCATGTTTCACCACATTGTGTAATATTCTACGATCAAATTATGGTTTGGAATCAACATTAAATATAAGAATTGAAGAAAGTGTGGCTATGTTCCTATGAATATGTGGACACAATGAAGTTCAGAGAGATTTTGGGGTGAGATTTGGAAGAAGTCAAGAAACGGTGAACCAAAAATTTAGTGAAGTTTTAAGAGCGACTGAATGACTTGCATGTGATTATATTAAAACTCCAGCAAGACAAGAACTACATCGAATTCCTGAAAGACTTCAAGTGGATCGAAGATTTTGGCCATATTTTTGTGGATTTGTTGGAGCTATGGATGGAACTCATGTTTGCGTAAAAGTAACGCCTGAGTTACAAGGGGTGTATTGGAATCGACATGATAATGCATCACTGAACATCATGGCAATATGTGATTTAAATATGTTATTTACATATATTTGGAATGGAGCACCAGAATCATGTCATGATACATCTGTTCTAACAATGGCACAACAAAGTGATCATGAGTTTCTCTTGCCTCCATTAAACAAATATTATCTTGTTGATTCAGGCTATCCAAACAAACAAGGATTTCTAGCTCCTTACAGATCATCAAGAAACAGAGTTGTCAGGTATCACTTGACGCAGTTCAACTCTGCTTCTCCAAGGAATAAACAAGAGTTGTTTAATAGATGGCATGCTTCTTTACGTTCGGTTATCGAGAGGACTTTCGAAGTTTGGAAGAAGAAATGGCGAATTCTGTGTGACTTTCCAAGATATAATATTCACATACAAAAAAGAGTGGTAATGGCTACAATGGGATAACATAATTTTATCAAAATCACAAATTTTTCAGATGCAGATTTTGCAGAAATAGTGGCAGATACGGGAATAAACAACACAGATAATGAGCCAGATTCATGTGATATAGACGAAGAAAAAGTATCAAATGGAGATCACATAACACAAATAAGAGACAATATTGCAAATATGTTATGGAAAAATCAAAATACCCGATTGTAATTCTCTTTAAAATTATATTACACTTTTTTTTTTCAATTTAGTATTTTACTAGATTTACATACAATATATATATATATATAGAATTATGATATTTTATATATAAAAAATTAGGTTTATTATTTATAAAATATTGATACTAAATTTTATGAATTAATTAGCAGTTTTATTTAATGAAGATAATGTAATTTTAAATTATCAACATTTAATGCATATTTTGCATTATTTGTTATATTTCATAATTCAAATATTATCTCGTACTGCAAATTTATTTTATTCACCATTCAAACATTCTCCCATACCGCTAATTTATTTTATTCACCATTCAAACATTATCCCGCACCGCTAATTTTTATTAAAACCGCAGTTGTCCCGCACCGCTAATTTTCTTTCCCGCACTGCACTTAAACGTATCGTCCCGCTTATTTTTTCTGTCCCGCACCCCTAAATTTGTTGTTACCATTCGGACTCTAAGTCTCCAGAGCTTCGAAAATGCCATCGAATTACTCTTCCGACAAGTCTCCGGCGATGCCCTTTAAACACCTCTCATCCATCTGCTCCACCATCGAAAATTTCTTGGGCCTCTCTTGCAGGGGGTTCTTCCATGTCCCTTTCAGAACAAGTTTTTGATTATCAACTCTCTTATGGCACTACAACCATTATTCCTCCTGATGATATTCTTGAAAACCAAGACCAACTCCATAAATTATTTATTATTGGAAGATTTTTAGATTTCGCCCCTCATGTCGCAAAAGTGCATATTATTGTAAACAAGATATGGATTTTAGGGGAAAAATCTGTCAAAATTGATGTTCAAATACTCAACCCAAAACATACAAGTTTCGGATTGGTGATTCTTCTAAAAGAGGTCGAATTGATTCTACCCTTTCTCGAATTTAATCTCTCTGTTGTGAATATTTGGATTAAATTTGGATTTTTCTTCTCTGATTGTGTCTCAATAAGCTATAATCTTCCATTTTCTTTGTGTGTGTGTGCAGATTAATTCTTTATCATCTTCTTCTTCTTTGCCGTGGACAAATTGAACGGATTCTTCAAATTTACTCCATGATCTCTCCAATTCAACGGATTCTCCACGTTTACTCTATGAATTTGCTTTTTTCTTCTCTTGTTGTGTTTCAATTGTTGATTATCAGATCGAAAAGACACGTTTTTTTTTCTCAACACTTTTTTTTTCCACGAATCTGTTGTTGACTAACAGAACTGTTAGGTTGACTAATGGAATTTAGAAAAAAATGACAATTTTAAATTGTTTAGGATTTAAAATAACAATGGATAAAACTATGAGTATTAATATGGCAACGAAACAAGTTCTTGTATTAAACGGACAAAAATTAAAAAATTTGTGTATTTTTAATGTTTTTTCCCTATAAGAATTTACTCCAACTATTTGAGGGAGAGTATCATAATTTGATACTTCAAATATCAAAATGGGTTTATAAATGGATTATGTGGACATGCTATTAAAAATAAACTACTAAATTGCTTATATAAATAGGTACGTAACATATTAAAGAAGAAGAGACCAAAAATAACGTTATAAAAAGACAGATTTATATGAAAAATCGAAGATAATGCTAGAATATAATAGTTGAGTACAATCACTATTAAATTTTCCCCAAAGCGACACACAAATTCTCTGATGTACGTTTTTCATTGTTATCATTTGACTATAACATACATGCATTTTATGTGTCAAAACAAGAAAGCAAACAACTTCACTCGGATCTCTCTCTTTCTCAGTATCCTCTCAAACTCATCTCTTTCTTTATGCGCCATGGCCCAAGATGGAGATGTTCTCCCAGGTTTCTTCAAAGTTTATAGCATTTGAATCAATGGTAAGAATCTCTATCTTTCTTTAAATTAGTTTTTCTAGTATTTCCTCTCAATAAACCGAGGTTCTGAATGGTAACACTAAACTCTATGCAGGTAAAAAAAATAAGCGGATTGGTGCGGTACATTGCGGTTTGTACCGAAAACAAGATAAGTGTGGTTCGTAAAAAACTAAGCGGTGCAGAATTATTTTTGAATGGTAACAAAAATAAGCGGTGCGAAATTTATTTTTTCTGCGATAGAGAAAAATAATTGAATAGTTAAAATAACATAAATTAATTGTTTTTTTAAAAAATAATTTTTAACTTTGATCTCTGAGTCATTAAATTTTACAAATAAAATAATTAAAATTTTAATATTATAACTCTATAAATACATAGATTTTCTCGTTTTCTTATAAACTTTTGTGTTGCATAGATCTTAGTGTTCAAGTATTCACTTCGGTTTGGTACGGTTCTTTTCGGATTTTAGATGAAAAATAAAACCTAACATGAACCTAAATAAACACGACCTGAACCAAACCGAACCAATATGTATTTGGTTACTATTTAGGTCCTATATAGTCAGATACGAAAAATTCAAAACTCGAATTACTTGAACTGAACCCGAACCAAAATTTGAAATCACATCCCTAATTAGATATCTTTTTACTTATGCATGTAACAAAAATTGAGATTTTTTCATATAATTTATTTTTAATTATAAATTTAAAACTCTTGTGACCAAAAATTTTAAAACTCCTATTGAAAGAAAACACGCACCTACATGTACCACCCACATGTAAATTGGTGCGATACGTGCATTTTTTGTTTTTGTTAACAAATGTGTACCGCACCTACTCAATATTATTTTTTAATATTCTCATGTAATGCATCATTATTATTATAAAGTTTGCGAAAAGAAACGTATTAATCTAAATGTAAGTGGTATAAAAGATTTACTCCAACTATTCGAGGGAGAGTTTCATAATTTGATACTTCAAATATCAAATGGGTTTATAAATGTATGTTGTGAACATGCCAATTAAAAATAAACTACTCTCAAAGTAGCATGTATTGCTTATTTAAATAGGTACATTACATATAAAGAAAGAAGAGGCCAAAAATAAATTTATAAAAAAGAAACATATATATGTGCAAAATTTGAAGATAGATATAGAATAGAACAGTAGAGTACAATCCCTATTAATATTTTCACAAAGCGACACGCAAACTCTCTGATGTACTTTTTCATTGTTATCATTTGACCATGACATACATGCATTTTTGTGTCAAAACAAGAAAGCAAATTCACTACAAGAAATTAATTATATTAAGACAAACTCTTTCGTCAAAAAAATAGATTTTTCATCACAATAAAAACATTATGACAAATTTTTGATGATTTTTGATCAGTCATAATATGTGTCAAAAAAAAATTTTCTAACAAAAACGTCACACAATTTGTGACGAATTATTTAGTAATTATTTTGTCCTAAACTGTTACGGTTCATAATATTAACAAATTTGTATCACATAAAGACTAAATAAACGTCTCATAATTGTCATATATCATTACTAAAATAACGTTTCAAATATGTCACTTGTGGTAACGAAAGTATAATATCAAAATAATCATTATTAATGACTAGAAGATCAATGCTTGTTGATCACTGTTGCTAATGAAAATGATTGTCTTAAATCGTCGTACTTTGTGAGTATCATAGTCTTAAATTTTTCACTCATACGATAATATAATGTATCAAATCATAATATAAAAACAATTAACATGATTAACAAAGACTTAATGCATAGTCTATTCGTCATAAAAGAACGATAGATGTACCAAGCAACCACGATAAAAAAAGATTATCAAAAGAATCTAGAGCAGCACTAAGGCCTTTTTAGAGAGATATTCCAAGCTTGAATCCAAAATTAGAGAAAACCTCAACATTTTTTTTCATTTTTCAACTTGAGTTCATTGCATCTTTCTTGCAGAAGTAAAGAAAGTCAAACACCAGTGGTAATTAAAGGTGGTTACAGAAACATGCCATTAGATAAACAACATGAACAAGGTGGCTAAAACTACACCAGAATGTCTAAAGCATCTAAGCTGAGGAATTGGCAGTGAGCATCCTACACTTCCTCACCCATGTCGTACTCTTATCCAATGAATCTGCTAATTCAACTCAAACTAGGTTATTTTATACAGTATAATAATATGCATATATTACTCAATTGTTTGGTTACTCTTCATTTTACTTAAATGTGTAACATTCCCACTTTACTAGACAAAGAGAAAAACATATTCCAACTTATGCAATTGACAAATTATCAAGAGCTTTATAACAAAATATAATCTTATTGAAAGCTTATTCTATTTCAAATATTTAGCTAAAAAAAGTAATTACCATCAAGATAAATTTAGATCTTTAACAACCTCTCATCTAACAATGTTATTTCAAATGTCGGTTCTTCCCTTTAAGACCTGCAAGAACAATTAAGTTATTCAAAAATCTTCAAATATCTTTATGACAAACCCCAAAAATCAAGATTATTAACGAAACAAAAAAACCAATGACCACGATGTTTATCTATGGGTATAACTTCTTTTGTAGTTTTCTTTCATTCAACCTATGAATCATATACCCCAAGAGAAAAAACATGTCACCATTTAAGTTGACTTCGGCTTCTCAAGTGCCTCTTGATGCTATAGACGAGATCAGAATGATGTATGGATAAATCTCACACCACTTTTCAAAACCAAAATTAACATTGAATTAAGATCAGAGAGTTTGCAATTTTAAAAGCAATAGTATATATATATATATAGTAAACAGAACGGTAAGAGAAAACTTTATATGATCCAATGATGAAATAGCACGAAAAGCACTTCTAATCATGTTCATGCTCTTGTTTCATTGCATCTTTCTTTGGCTTAAAGTTTTTTTCTGCATCGGTTCCACAAGAAAACCCAATACTTACCATAACATACATAATTAGGAACTTTCGTCACATTCAAGAAACTCTAACTCGGTTAGTATAAGATTAGTATTATTCATTACTATAGCTAGTGCTGACCTTGTAGAAAAACTTTTGAGCATGACTTCTTATCCGAAGAGTTGTTTTTGTACCTATGTGTCATGCAACAAAATCAAGCCTTTAATATTTATCTAGAACTACATATGTCTTAAAAGAATTGGTTGTTGTACTATATTCAAGCTTCAATTAAAGGATACTTTCGACTTGAAGCCATGCAAGACCATATAAAGCTTTATAGCTTTAAGGAACCTTTCATGCTCTTTCTCACTCTACTTATCTCTATGCTTAGTTACTATGTATGGTTTCCTAACTTTCAAGTACAATAAACTGAAATGTCAGCAAAAGGAAAAAAAAAAAATTTCTCTCGTTACTAAACCTAACTTATCGGTTCTTAGCAATACATATATTCACAACATAGAATTGCCACTAGTTGTTGTTGTTGTTGTTGTTGTTGTCCCACTGCTTCCTGCAGCAGCCAAGGGCTCAGATCTATTTTCCATCGGAGATTGCTCAGTCCTCTGGTGAGTCGCCTCGTTCTCTTTGTAAAGCTAACTCCAGCTCATCTGTCCATCCTTTCTCAACTGTTTTCTTTGCCTTCAATCCTTCCTCTTCATTTCTTTCTATTCTCTTACATACATCAGTTTTTGGTACAACATATTCTTCCTCGTTTTCCTTTGCAATTCTCATCCTTTTCCCCCTCACTAAGAAAGAAACCAATTTTTCTTCTTCATCATCACACCTCTAAGGATCTGTAGATCTCACGCATTATCCACTTTTTCCTCTCTCAAATGAAAGTGATTTCGTGCTACATCTACTCAGAACGATGTTGCATGATTTTGTTCCATTGGAAGAAGATCGAAGATCCATATATCCTCCTCCACTCGAAAACCTAGAAGACGTCTTAGAATAGAAGAAGACAAAACCTCGGTGGGTTGAATACGAGACGAAGTGATAGATGCATGCTTCGTAAAACTAGACCAAGAAGGCTTCTCTTTGATGGTATCGGAATATCCCCTATTTAAAACCCTAAGAGACTGCCTCACTGAAGAAAACTCATTTGAATTATGATATGAAAAATCCAGTGAGTATGCTAACTTCTTTGATGATACTCATGATATCAAATGATAAAATGATTAAAATATGTTTAGGGTTTCACACTTTTGTTATTTACTTTTTTATATGTAAGATAACATTAAAAATAACATAAGAGCTACTTTTATTTTTTAAGAATTAATATGTTGTTAAAAAATTAGGGTTTAAGATATAAAAATAATATCATAAATATTCAAGTATCCAATAATAATACAAAATTATATTATTTTTTGGTATATGATTTTAAAAATTTACAAGAATTAATATATTACTAAATATTTAGATTTTTAGAGTTTATAATCTAAGATTTATATAGGACCAACACTAGTCACTTTTACGGTTCTTAACAAAAACCATAACAAATATAAAATTAATAATTATGCTTAACACATATTGTATCTTCTAACATGTATTTATTATATATTTAATTAAAATTTTTAATTGTCCATTTAGTCACAGTAGTGTTACAATGGTGACACGCAAGTATATTACAATTACGTCACTAATTTATGACTTTTATTACTCTTAATTTATCGCCACATTTACGTTTCTATATGTGACTACTTTTAGTCATAAATCATTATGTTGCAATATAGTGACGAAACAAGTACGGATTTGTGACATATAAGAATTAGTCACAATATAGTGTTTAAAGCGTCTCAAATTTGTGACAAATATATTTCATCTCAAAAATACGTCACAATATCCTAAGTTTTTTTGTAGTGAAATGACTTCACTCAGATCTTTCTCTCTCTCTCTCTCACTATACTCTCAAACTCATCTCTTTCTTCATGTGCCATGGCCCAAGATGGAGATGTTCTCTCAGGTTTCTTCAAAGTGTTTCCTTTAGATTAGCAGGACGGTGCGGTACAATTGCGGTTTGTGCAGAAAACGGGAAAATGGGACAAGTGCAGTTCGTATAAAATAAGCGGTGCGGAAGTTATTTTTTCTGCGATAGAGAAAGTAATTGAATAGTTGAAGTAACATATTTCAATTGTTTTTAAGAAAATAATTTTTTAACTTTTATCTCTCAATCATTAAAATTTACAAATAAATTAATTAAAATTTTAATATTATAAATCTATGAATACATAGATGTTCTCATTTTCTCATAAATATTTGTAATGCATAGACCTGAGTGTTCAAGTATTCACTTCAGTTTGGTACAGTTCTTTTTGGATTTTAGATTAAAATAAAACCTAACATGAACCTGAATAAACATGACCTGAACCAAATCGAACCAAAATATATTTGGTTACTATTTAGGTCCTATATAGTTAGATACGAAAAATTCTAAACCCAAATTACTCAAACTGAACCATAACCGAAACTTGAAATTACACCACTAATTAGATATATTTTTAGTTATGCATATAACAAAAATTTAGATTGATTCATATAATATATTTTTTATCATAAACTCTTGTGACAAATAACAGTTGAAACTCCTATTGGAAAAAACGCACCTACATGTACCCACCCACGTGTACATTGGTACAATAAGTGCTTTTTTGTTTCTGATAACAAATGTGTACTAAATCTACTAATTTTGTTTTTTTATATAAATATTCTTATGTAACGCATCATTATTATTATTATAAAGTTTGCATAAAAAAATTAATAATATAAATGTAAGTGGTATATAAGATTTACTCCAACTATTTAAGGAAGAGTTTCATAATTCCATACTTTAAATATAAAAATGGGTTTATAAATGAATTTTGAGGACACCCCAATTAAAATAAACTACTCTCAAAATAGCCTATATTGCTTAATTTAATATGTACATTACATATAAAGGAAGAAGATCCTATAAAAAAGAAACAAAATATGTGAAAAATTGAAGACATAGCTAAAATAGAACAGTAGAGTACAATCCCTATAAATTTTCTCAAAGCGACATGCAAACTCTCTTATGTACTTTTCCATTGTTATTATTTGACCATAATAGACATACATTTTATGAATCAAAACAAAAAAGAAAACGACATCATTCATCTATCTCTCTCTCTCTCTCTCTCTCTCTCTCTCTCTCTCTCTCTCTCTCTCTCTCTCTCTCACTCAGAGGTTAAGTTTCAATTTCTGGCTTAGCTTTAAATCTATTTCGGTTAAGTTAATGTAATCTGGTTTGGTTTGTAAACCAGCTATCACGCTTATTATATGTAACTGGGATTACTCCCTGGATATATTATCAGATTATAATCATAACAAACTCTCTCTCTATATTCTGCTCATCTTCGCCAATCCACCATTGATATTAGTTCTTCGAGGTGAGTGCCTAATATCCCTTCATCTCTTGAGCTTGTTTCAGCTTGACCACTTCGGGTTCAGTGGAGTCCTAGAGGTCAAAATTTCTATCTTCACTTACTCTGTCTCATTGGTATCAGAGCATATCGGTTCTATGGCTGGCAACACGCGTCAACAATCTTTGATCGAGATGGGTAAACGGCTTGAAGAGGTCAACCAGAAGGTTGAAGGACTCGAGTCTTCTCTATCCGCTTCGCTGTCAGATTCGATAACAACTAAAATTTCAGCTGAAATGAAATCGTTGATGTCTGGGTTTCTTTCAAAGGGCTTTGATTTAGGGAAACAACCAATGAATCAGGATCACCCATCATCTTCTGGATTAAACGTTGAAGGACATCAACCACATAAACCTCCTTATCTGCTTCTTACTAGTTTGAACTACCAAAACACAGATAATACATCATCCATGGGTTTTATTCTTACTCAAGAGCAAAATTTCCTATAAATGGTGGAAACTCACGTTTTTCACGAGTTGGGTTTCCGGTATTCAATGGTACTATGATTAAAGAATGATTGTACAAATGTGAGCACTTTTGGCTGCTGGATGGTACAAATACTGAGCAAAAAATCAGGTATGCTTCTATGCATTTTGAAGGAGCATCACTTGAATGACATCGTAATTTCATGAATAATATGGGTGGTCATTCACCAAGTTGGCCTGTATATCTAGCTGCTCTGGTTAATAGATTCGCCGGTTTATATGATGATCCATTATCAGAATTAGTAAGCTTGAAGCAAGGCAGTGATTGTGTTGAGGAATTCCACCAGAATTTTGAATCCGCGTTGACCAGAATCTCTCTCCTCCCTGCACATGCTCTCAATATTCTTCTAACCAACTTAAATCCCCATTTGGTCGTACACGTACGACAATTTGGTGCCACCAATATTGCTGATGCTGCCAGACTGGCAATGCTCCATGAAAAGTACCTATTAATCTCACCAAACAAACCTTTTAAAGCTCCCTTCAATCATTTACCAACAAACAATTCTTCCTTCCCCACGCCAAATACTTCCCCTCTTTCTAAACCTTCTTCCGCTTATCACCAGAAATCCCAAAAATCCCAGAATACTATGAACACCAATCCTACACACTACTCTAAACCTACTCAAAATACCCGAAAATTTTCCTATGAAGAGATGCAGGACCGGAGAAATAAGAGTTTATGTATGTTCTGTGATGAACCTTATACTCCAGGTCATCATTTGAAACATAAGTGAACTCAAATTTACACTTTAGAAGGGGATGAAGATGACTCCTCTGATGCAGGTGATGAACAAGTGGAAACTATTGATGAGACTCAACATGCGGAAACATAGCATAAGGCACATATTATCTCCACTAATGCTCTAAATGGTTGTTCTACTTTCAATTGTATGCGAGTTTCTGGATATTGTTCAAAGCAGAAATTGCATATTCTTATTGATCTGGAAGTACTCATAACTTCCTGGATTTACCAATGGCAAAAGAATTGGGTTGTTCCATAGAGATGGTTAAACCTATGATTATGGCAGCGACTAATGGCAATCACATCACTTCAAATTTTAAGTGTAGCTCATTTACTTGGTCTGTTCAAGGTTAATCTTTCACTTCTGAAGTTCGAACACTGCCTCTAGATTGTTGTGATCTAGTTCTTGGGGTGAAATGGCTGTCAACGTTGGGTCCTATACTCTGGGATTTCTCAAATCTGAGGATGGAATTCACTTTGTCTAGAATCAAACATGTTCTCATAGGATTGGTTAAACTTGGTAGTAAACTCATCAAAGGAGGTAGCCTTAACAAGCTTCTTATGCAAAACCCGCAGATTGCAATGTTACAAGTGAGAGAGATAATTACTGGAACCATTAAAGATGATCCCTTGCCTTTTGATTCTTTGTTCTGTCATATTGTTGTTTCAGGGACCCAACCTACTAATGAGGCTTTTCTGCAGCCACTCCTTTCTTCTTATACAAATATATTTGAACCACCCAATCACCTGTCACCATTTAGGGAGGGATTAAATCAACATATCCCACTTTTATCAGGTTCAAATCCTATCAACCAACAAACCTATCGTTATTCATCTCTTAAGAAAGATACAGTTGATGAGATATTCCAAGAAATGCTAACACAAGGGATAATACAGAGGAGTAACAACACATATGCTTCCCATATCGTTCTTGTTAAGAAGAAGGATGGGCGGCTTTGTGTCGATTACAAGGGTTTTAATGCTCAAACAATCAAGGATAAATACCCCATTCCCCTCTTGGACGATTTGTTAGATGAGCTGGGAGGCTCCCAATACTTTTCAAAGCTGGACCTCAGAGCTGGTTTCCACTAACTTCGAATGACACCTGAAGATGTCTTCAAAACAGCTTTTAAAACACACTCATGCCATTATGAGTTTCTTGTGATGCCATTTGGCCTCACTAACACTCCTTGCACTTTCCAGGGCCTAATGAACCATGTTTTCCAGGATATTGCAAGAAAGTTTATGTTGGTTTTCTTTGACGATATCTTAGTTTACAGCCAAAACTGGGATGAGCATTTGACCCATTTGGATGTTGTTTTTTCCATTTTACGCCAGAAACAACTATATCTTAAACCATCAAAATGTACATTTGGAGTTATGATCATTGAGTATTTGGGACACCTTATTTTTGCACAAGGGGTTAGCACCGATCCTGCTAAAATTGAAGCTGTGCAAAATTGGCCTACACCTAAGAACCAGAAACAGCTCCACAGTTTTTTGGGTCTGGCAAACTACTATAGAAGGTTCATCAAGTCATATAGTGTTATTGCTCGTCCTCTAACTAACCTATTGCGTAAAGATGGTTTCAAATGGTGTTTAGAATCTGATTCTTCTTTTATGAATCTCAAATCTACTCTCACATCTGCTCCTCTATTGGCTTTACCCGATTTTAATGAAACTTTTATAGTTGAGACGGATGCTTCTAACATTGGAATCGGAGCTGTCCTAATGCAGAAACATCATCCAATATGTTTTATCAGTCGAGCCATTGGTTCCACACACCAATCTTTATCTGTTTACGAAAGAATTAATGGTTGTTGTCTCTGTTGTGCAGGCTTGGAGTGCATTATTATCTCATAGACCATTTATCATAAAAACATATCAGAAGAACCTCAAGTTCTTGATTGAGAAGAAGATACATACCCCTTTTCAGCACATGTGGATTTCTAAACTCATGGGATATTCATTTACTATTGAGTATAAACAAGGAAAAGAGAATTATGCCGCAGATGCATTATCTCGGGTTTCGGGTGCAAAATTGTTACATATTACCTTATCTCAATCTCACCAAGATCTCTACACCTCTCTGAAGGATCTCTGGCAATCTGATCATACCTTACAAAAGCTGATTAATGAACTTATTGTTGATCCACACTCTCAACCGCATTACACCTTTGTTAATGATGAATTACGGCGAAAAGGGAAACTAGTTGCTGGTAATAACTCATATGTCAAACTCATAATCTTTACTTGGTTACATGACTCAGCAATTGGGGGCCATTTTGGCCGTGACTCTACATATCAGAGAATCAAATCATTTTTCTTTCGGCCAAGAATGATACTGGAAACTCAGAATTATGTGCGCAATTGTTCTATTTTCCAAAGGAACAAATATGATCAATCTACAAAACCTGGTTTACTTGAGCCTTTGCCAATCCCACAAGGTGTTTGGGAATCTATTAGCATGGAATTCATTGAAGGGCTGCCTCCTTCACATGGTAAACATTGCATTATAGTTGTTATGGATAGATTGAGCAAACAAGCACACTTCTAAGCTCTTTCTCATCCCTACACAGCTATTGAGGTTGCACAAACTTACTTGGATAATGTGTTTAAACTTCATGGAATGCCCAAAGATATTTTAAGTGACAGGGACCCTACATTCTTAAGTGAAGATTGGTAATAACTATTCAGAGTACACGGCGTGGACTTAAGGTTTTCAACAGCCTACCATCCACAAATCGATGGTCACACTGAAATCACCAACAAAACACTCGAAACCTATTTACGTTGTATGACATCTGATACCCCTAGTTTTTGGTCTAAGTGGTTGCCTCTTGCATAATGGTGGTACAACATTTCACTCTGCCATTAAAACCACTCCCTTTGAAATCATTTACGGACAGCCACCTCTCATTCACTTGCCATATCTTCCAGGTGAGAGTGCTTCACTCACAGTAGACAGAAGCTTACAAAAGAGAGAAGAAGCAATAAATATGTTGAATTTTCATCTTATGAGAGCTCATAACAGGATGAACAATATGCAAACTCCCGTAGATCTGCAAGATCCTTCAACATTGGTGATTACGTTTATCTCAAGCTTCAACCATACAAGCAACATTCATTGAAAGCTCGCCAGGTACCTCACAAACTTTCACCTCGTTTATATGGTCCTTATGTTGTTGTGGACAAGATTGGTACCTCTACTTACAAGCTTGATCTACCACCTGATGCAATCATTCATGACGTCTTTCACGTTAGCCAACTGAAGTTATGTCCAAACCCTGTTGCACATTCTTCTGACTTGCCTCAATACTTGTGTGATATTGGCTTAACAAAAACACCAGAGAAAATCATTGCCACAAAAATGGCAAAACGCCATAACCGTGTTGTGACCAAAGTTCTTGTACAATGGCAAGGTGAACCTCCTGAACTAGCCACTTGGGAATTCTATCAAGACTTTATTGCTAAGTATCCAACATTTCATCCTTGAGGACAAGGATGTTCTCAACATGAGAGTATTGTGAGAGCATTATATAAGCTGCTAGTAATTAAATAAATGCTCCTGGTTAAGTTTCAATTTCTGGTTTAGCTTTAAATCTATTTCGGTTAAGTTAATGTAATCTAGTTTGGTTTGTAAACCATCTATCACGCTTATTATATGTAACTAAGATTACTCTCTCGAAATATTATCAGATTATAATCATAACAAACTCTCTCTATATATATATATATATTCTCGTCATCTTCTTCAATCTGCCATTGATACTAGTTCTTCGAGATAAGTGTCTAATATCCCTTCATTTCTTAAGCTTCTTTCAGCTTGACCACTTCGGGTTCAGTGGAGTCCTCTCTCTCTCTCTCTC
>OVBE01006292.1:0-20130 GCA_900406425.1 Iberis pinnata | reverse complement strand
TCGCGGAAGAGATCGGCAGATCAATGGAGGTCTATATTGACAACATGCTCGTCAAATTAGCAAGGGCTAACGACCACGTCGGCCACCTTGCAAAATGCTTCGAAACACTAAACCTATACGGAATGAAACTTAACACGGCCAAATGCACCTTCGGGTACACCTCCGGTGAATTTTTAGGTTATGTCGTCACCAAAAGAAGGATCGAAGTAAATCCCAAACAAATCGGAGCTATCCTCAATCTGCCAGCTCCACAAACGAAAAAAGAAGTACAAAATCTCACAGGCCGAATTGCCGCACTAAACAGGTTCATCTCACGATCCACCGACAAGATCTTGCCATTCTACCAACTACTCAAAGCAAACAAATGTTTCGAGTGGGATGAAAAGTGCCAAGTCGCGTTCGACGAGCTCAAAACGTACCTAACTACGCCTCCTATACTCGCGAAGCCAGAGGATGGTGAAATCCTGTATATTTACGTTGCAGTATCCGAAGCTGCAGTTAGCGGCGTCCTAGTCAGAGAAAGCCAGGGAGAGCAGAAGCCGATTTTCTATGTCAGCAAGGCACTTAATGGCGCTGAAACGCGTTACCGCCGATCGAGAAGGTAGCACTAGCAATAGTGTCCGTAGCTCGGAAACTACGACCCTACTTCCAATCGCACACTATCGTTGTACTGAGCAACCAACCACTGCGCACAATCCTTCATAGCCCGAACCAATCCGGGAGGCTGACCAAGTGGGCGGTCGAGCTCAGCGAATACAATATTGAATATCGGAATCGAACATGCTCAAAAGCTCAAGTTCTTGCGGGTTTTGTTGCAGAAATACCTCCCGAGGCGCAGGTCGCACCCCCACCAAGCATATGGAAGCTCTACGTAGACGGTTCAAGAAGAAAACAAGGATCAGGTGCAGGTGTTAGACTCGAATCACCAACAGGCGAGATGCTCAAACAAGCGTTCAGGATCAATTTTGAATCATTCAATAACGAAGCAAAATATGAAGCCCTACTGGCAGATCTAAGACTAGCAAAGAACCTCGGCGCCTCACAAATACACGCTTTCTGCGACTCCCAGCTCGTCAGTAGCCAATTTAGTGGAGAATACGCAGCAAAGAACGAGAGGATGCTACAATACCACCAAATGGTCCAAGAACTGGCCAGCTGCTTCGAAAGTTTCGAATTAACCAAGATCCCACGAAATGAGAACACGCTCGCCTACACCCTAGCCAACTTGGCTTCAACAAACGAGCTCGAGATAAAAAAAAAACTATCCCGATGGAGTACTTAACTTCGCCGAGTATCACAACCGCAATGTCCAACGCTATTGACGAGCTAGTATCCTTCGAAGCTGAACAGGACCAACATGACGTACCCGACTGGCGAACTGAAATAAAGGAACACATCCTCGAAGGAAAAATTCTCGAAGATAAATGGGCAGCCCGGCGACTTCGAGTCAAGGCAGCAAGATACACCGTCATAGATGGGCAGCTTTATAAGCGGTCCGCATCCGGAATCCTACTATTATGCATCTCGGGAGACGGCGTGCAGAAAGTATTAGCCGAACTTCAAGAAGGTGCAGGTGGAAGTCACTCAAGTGGGCGCTACCTGGCATTACGAATAAAAAAGCACGGACACTATTGGCCCACAATGTTGATACCAGGTGTAGCACCTACCCTAAAAGCCCATTTCGACTCAAGGCCCAGCTGGACGCCGACATGATAAGGAGAAAAGGGCCCAGGAAGACAAGATCCAGATGGGTCGACCTGCCGAGCTGGGCCATCCAGCTCGTGGCCCATTAGGGTTAGTTGATGTAATTAGGGTTTTGAACTTTTATTTTCACTATAATTACTCATGTAATTACTCCTTAAAGATATATGAAATTCTTCTGAGCTTTTACCCATATAATCTAAGACCTAAACCTAATTGTTAAGTCTTGATTCAACAAAAATGTAGACAAGTATAAGGCAATACTAGTTGTGAAAGGCTATGTACAATAAGAAGACATTGACTATGAAGAAGTCTTTGCACCGGTAGCTCGCTAGGATACTATTAGAATTCTACTTGTGATTGCTGCACAAAGAAGCTGGAAAGTTCATCAATTAGATGTAAATAGTGCTTTTCTTTGTGGTAAGTTGAAGGAAGTGGTCTTTGTAGAACAACTAGAAGGCTTTGTCAAGAAAGGAAAAGAAGACAAGGTCTATAAACTAAATAAAGTTTTGTATGGACTCAAACAAGCTCTTCGGGTTTGGTTTAGTAGTATAGAAGCGTATTTCAAAAAAGTTGGGTTATGCAGAAGCAACTATGATCACACACTCTTTGTAAAAGGGGAAGGAGACGAGCGTATCATGGTAACTTTTTATGTTGATGATATGATATTTACTGGAAATAATTATGCTTTGATTAAAGACTTTAAGCAGAAAATGAAGAATGAGTTTGAAATGACTGATCTTGGTTTAATGTAATTTTTTCTTGGAGTAGAAGTTCGTCAAAACACACAAAGGATTCATTTATGTCAAAAGAAATATGCACATGAGGTGATAGAGAGATTCAAAATGGCAGATTGTAATTCTGTGAAGAATCCTATTGTTCCAGGAAAAAAATTATCTAAAGAAGGTTATTAAAAAGAAGCAGATGCTAAGCTTTATAAACAAATTGGTGGGTGTTTGATGTATCTCACGGTGACTAGACCCGACTTGATGTATGTAGTGTGTTTAATATCTAGATTTATGGCAAATCTAAAGGAGAAAATCTAAAGGAAGAACACATGAAGGCTGCTCAGAGAGCTCTGAGATATTTAGAAGGTACATTAAATCTCGGTATATTTTACAGTAAAGATTCTGAATTCAAGTTACAAGCTTATAGGGATAGCGATTATGTCGGTGATGTAGATGATCGCAAGAGTACATTTGGTTATGTGTTCTTAATGAGTGATGGAGCAGTGTGTTAGAGTTTCAGAAAACAAGAGATTGTCACTCCATCTTCGACTGGATTTGAATATGTTGCATCAACTTCATGTGCGTGTCATTGAAAGGGATTATGGAGAACAATTTCTCATAACAATGCGGGTGTTTAGACATTCTATGTGACAATACATTTTCATTCAAGTTGTCACAAAATTCATCACAAAATCCAGTAATGCATAGACGCACGAAACACATCAATGTGAGATATCATTATTTGCGTGATCTTACTAATTAAGAAGTTGTGAAACTGGTGTATTGTGGGACAAATGAACTGATGACCAAACCGGTGAATTTGGAGACATTCATCAAGCTGAGAAACTCACTAGGCATGCATTCACAAGGAATCTAAATTGAACATGAGTTGAAGAGTGTTCAAACTACGAGAGGGATTTCTTGGAATAAGTATTACTTAGACCAAGTCGTAGTCAGTTTAGAATATGAGTCAATAATGCTCAAGTTCATGAACTTTTTTGGGTTTGTTAGTTGTCATGTTTTTTCTGTGTTGTTGTTTCTTTACGTTGTTGTTGTGTAAGCCTATTTAAAGGCCATTCTCTTCCACTGAAAATAATAATAATAAGAAAGTATTCACAATAAATTACAGTGATAAGGTTTACAAGAGTACGTCCAATCAGACACCTCAACAGTAGGCAATATGATTTTTTGATAAATTGCAATTTAATCTTTTTAAATTATGAAATTACATATTACCCTGTAATAGATTACTCTATTTAATCTCGCAGAATGTTGTAGACTAGTTAAGTTTGTGTGTAAATATGCTAGAATCTCGCAAACATTCGCATATTTTCGCAAACATTCACATATTTTCGCATTGTTCATTTAGTTTGTGGACATGTATACGAGAACCCATCAAATAAGTTTGTATAGTGAATATATGAGTTTGATGAAAGTTATCTTTTACAAATAAAAATCATAGCTTTACCTTCGACTTATGATAGGTAGAAATTTGTCTTCAATATACGCATACAATTTATGGCTTTAAACAAAAAAAAATCACGTTTTATAGTCAACTGGTGGAGAAGGAGAATTGCTATAAAATGGTAAGCAAAATTGATAAATGTTAAAATAAAAACTACATAAACATTGATTTCAGAAGCTTAAAGTTCAAAATGGTAGTTACAAAACATTAAAAATAATGATATTTTTATGATAAATTTAGATAGCATGTCATTTTAGTTATGATATTTTTGTAGATATCTAATATTTTATGAACAAAAAACATTAGTTTTACAAAATTTAATATGTTAGAGGTTAGGTTTTCCATAAAATAAATATGTTGCGTTATTTTACACAATTACCCAAAATTATTGTTACCTTCAGATTTTTTAAATAATGAAAAATTAAGAACCTTATAAAAATATGTAAACATATTAAAAAAAATTGTTGCATTTTAAATTGTAGTGAAACAATTCAATCGTGGAGATTTCAAATTAGATGATAGATTTTAGGCCCACTATTTAAATGATTCGACCCAAAGAGGCCCAAATAATGACCATCGTCCATCAAACGTTGATAAAGAAAATATAGCCGTTACCGTGAGAAGAGGTCGCGTCTTATTATCGCAATTCGCATTAGTAACAAACAGCGAAACGTAAAGAGGAAAGCAAAAAAAGAAAGAAAGTAGACCGTTGTACTTATAGCCGTTAAGAGAACATCAATTTAAATACCTGAAATTCTTCACATAAAAGGCAACCTTACCCACTCTCTCTTCTCCTCTACATTTCTTACTCTTAGATTCCATTTTCGATCCCTCTTTCTTAATTAAATCTATTTATCTTCTGATAAACTCTCTTTGCTTTCCGTTTCTGGATCTCTATTCTTCATAAAGTTTCAATCTTTGCGATGTCTGGAACTAAAGATTCTCACATAGTGGAGATTCCAGTAGATGAAGAGCATAAAGAGAGGAAACAACAGTTAGTCACAGTCTCGAATCCAGGAATGGGAATACTCAAAGTGATTCAGCATCATCCGTTATCTGAAATCTCAGAGAGTCCAGGACATTTGTTACTTCTCAAGCTATGGCAAAGAGAAGAAGATCTCTTCACTCGCCGTCTCTTACTTAAAGAATCAAGACTCGATTCAATCAAAAGAGAGATCTTCCAGCTCTGTTGTTTCTTCCTTGTCTTCCACGGTTTCTTCTTCACTATTGTCTACTCTTCTTCTTGTTCTGATGATGGTGATGATATGACTAAAAGCGAAGCAGTATGCAAGAAATGGTGGATACCATCTTCATTGTCACTAGCTACTTCACTGGTTCTTGTGTTTCTGGTTCAGAGTAAACTATTTAAGTTCTGGAAAGTTTTCAGAGGAGTACATAGAGAGAAGAACGATAACAGAACGCTTACAAGATGTGTATTGGAGCTGAGGATGAAAGGGTCAAGCTTCGATCTTTCGAAAGAGCCAATGAATGGGAAAAGAATGAAGAGCTCAAGCGTTGAAATTAAATGGAAACCTGTTACTTGGTTCTCTCAATATTTGATTACCATTGTTCTTCTTTGCTTTGCAGGCTTGTTCTTCCCTGTCTCAAAGTTCATCCTCTGCGGATTTTAACATATCACAATAACTTAATTGATTTATTGATTAATATTTCGGTATGAGAATAGTCTGATCTTGTTCTTTGTTATTCCGAAATTTGGAGTCTCATTGATAAATATGTTTATACTTCTCAGGATTTTGCATTATTTCTTCACCATTGTGGGGGTGAAGCTTTTGGTCGGATCTTTAGCAAAAGGCTTGAGAGAGTTGCTGTTAAGTCTCCAGAGTGAAGAAGTTATCCAAGAACAACCTAAAATTATTAGCATCGATAGTTCGATACGCTTCACATATATATAGCTTTAGATGTATGTTTTAGTCGGAATCAGAATTATGATCTTTATTATAAAGTAAAGTTATGATCTTTATCAA
The DNA here is from genome assembly GCA_900406425.1 of Iberis pinnata. NCBI lineage: Eukaryota > Viridiplantae > Streptophyta > Magnoliopsida > Brassicales > Brassicaceae > Iberis > Iberis pinnata. The sequence continues at coordinate 14,251 of OVBE01006292.1, read as the reverse complement.
TATTCATTGTAACGTATTCTAAGTTACACGCTTTTTGGTGCGAATAAAATATTTATCCATTTTTCTTTGTATAATAATTAGGCCAAACAAGAACTTGTAGTCCATTTTTATTTTTAAAATTTTAATTTAAGATCGATCCATGTAAAAGCTTTTAGTTAAGAATTGGTTCACTTTTTCATTTTAAATTTCTAAGACCGGCCCTGATAACTTGTGCGGGAAATTTTCTTTTCGTCCGTATCTAATTTATATATAGTGGAACTGAAAACTTTAACAATAAATCTTAAAAAATATGATTTGTATTTGTAGTGGAGTCAACCTTTTATGATTTATTTGGATCTACTTAATCCACTAACTTAGGGTTTTGATATTCGATCTTTTTAATAAAAGTTTTAGTTTGTCTGTGGATGTAGCCAATTGGAGAAACATTTGAAATTTTTTTGTCCTTCTATTGTTTTTGATCATCTTTTTCACATCCATTTTTAACATATTGATATTAGAGAATTAGATTTGTGATTTGTTGAGATGTATAATATGAACATAAAGATCAACAAATATATCAGGATAAACAATTTAAATATTTGGCAGATCAAGATACAAGCTTTGTTGAATAAACTAAGTTTTTGAAGCCTGCCCGATAAAAATATCGATTTTGCTAATAAGAAGTATCTAAAAGAAAAGACATATTCAACGATTTTATTATGCCTAATAGATAATACCATCATCGAAGTTTCCAATAAAAAATCAATAGTGAGTATATGGTTAAAGTTAGAGATTCTATATACAACAAAATCTCTAACTAATAAGTTGTTTCTCACACAAAACATTTTGCGTTGAGAATGTAAGAAGTTGTCCAACTCTGAAGACATTTAGAAAACTCAAATGTGATATAGTTAGAGTCGGTTGGTGTCTTTACGACATTCTCACGAGAACTCTGTTCAATCGTTCATTGTTGGAAAATAGTCATTTACTTTGGAAAAAGTAAGATCAACATTGCACAACAAGGAGTTGTGTCAAAAGGTTCATATAGACATGTCTTTGGTTTAGCAGCCATAAAAGGTAAGGGACATATATTCAACAAGACGAAATTGTAATCAATGGGTCGTAAACCATAAAATATCTTTAATTACTGCAAGAAGAAAGAACACTAGAAGTTAGACTACCCTAATAAAAAGAAGCAACATAAGTTTGCTGCTTTTATAGAAGATGATATCAATTAGGAAGGTGACACTGCCTTTGTTGCTAATAGACGTTCTCATCTTTTTGATGTGCCGGTTCTAAATACTAGTGCATATTTTTATTTTGTTAAAAGAACTGGTTTTGGAGATTTTCAAAGGTAGACAATGATTACTTTAAGATGGCTAAGACGTCTATCAATAAGGTTGTTGGAAATGACTTAACCAATAACAAATGGTAGAAAATGCACGTTGAACAATGTCAAATATGTTTCATCAAGGGAGAAATATTTATGAGTCTACTAATGTAATATCTCGTACATAGGGCTTGAACTTGCCAAAAAGTTCAAAGAAGGTTGCCAAGACTCAATGAAAAGAACCATAGTCAAGAAAAGATGTCTAAGGCCAAAGTCGAGTTAGGATGGCCCGACCTTAGAAAGAATAAACAATAGAAGGATACTTTGTTTAATTTCCTATCTAAATAATTAAGTTTAGGCAAGAGGATCAATATAAATGATCAAGTCAAGACAAGTTTGGCCAATGAAAATTGAAGTTAACAAAAATAGAAAGTTTTTGGTCGAATGAGGTAAGTTAGACCATTCTATCGGAGAAGGTTTAGCATAGTGTTTGAATGAGCTATCTCATATGTTATTTCTAGACTAAAATATTTAAAAGTCTTGGAAGAAAAATGGACCAATGGGAAGACACCACCACCTACCTGCACATGGATAGCTCGAAGTGACTCGGTTCAGCAACTTGATATTCCTTGAGGTCTGGAGTGTGATATCCAGAAACTTGGCTATTCTTATGTCTTACTTAAGGAAAAATATCAACTCAACACTTGGATAACCAGAATACTGACACTGCATGCCTAGGTCATGCAAAAATTGGATTCTTCTACGTAGCAGTTTAAGACCTTATGACCAAAGATGAGCCATGTTTCTNGGGGGGGGGGGGGGGGGGGGGGGGGGGGAAAAAATAAGTCATTGACTTGGTTTTACCATAGTATCCCACCTTTATCCATCTTTTTAATCTTGTGTTAGCCTAGAAAATCACGATTCACTTAGTGTCCTTAGAGCCAAGTGACCGTTTTGGAGTGTGCCTACTATCTAAACCGTGTGAAAACATTCTAAGAAATTAGGAGGTCTCTCTTATACCTTAAGGTATAGGTCAAAACACCCCAATTTGTGCTCACCCCATCACTCCACCTTATTGTCCAAGTGTTGCGTATTCAGACCATTTTAGTGTAAAAAAATTAAGTGTTGTGGCATCCAAGTGTTTTAATGTGAGAAATGGTGTCACAACACTTCACCTACATTTTGATTTGGCAGCACTTAGAGTCATCCAAGTGTCTGCAAGGATGTACATAAGCTTTCTATGACAGATTGACATCATGGTTGCACCACTTGTTATTTGGTGGCAACACATGATAATGAACAAGAACAAGTGGCTCATGACAAAGCCAAATTCGTCCCTATGAATACACATCCCCTCCTCACTTATTTTCTATACCAAAACCACATCAAAATAACTCTTAAAATGTAGAGATAGTCTATAGATGCTAGAAGAATAGCCCTGAAAAATCCAATATCCAATCTTTCGAGAATAATTGAGGCTAAGATAAGTATATATATATTTGTTGTTTTGTGGTTAGTGCCTCAAAAAAGGTAGGTAGGGGAATCGAAGCTAGTAACTTTCATATAAATATGTAAGTATTATTCCTAGAGGTTGAGATATCATACTTAGTCGTTTTCCACTTACCGTTATAACGCTCAATTTTCTGCAAGGTTAGATTTGCATGGTTATTAGACTAGGTTGATTACTTAATTATTATGTCTTTATTATTCTTTATTGAGTGCTTGAATTGTTTTGATTGGATGAATGCTTGGTTGAATTATGCTTACTAGAGATGCATGTTAGATGCATGTTAGGTATTGTGTTAATTTTTATTATGCATAAATTAGAAATGCACGTTAGATATTATGTTGATTATTGATTATGCATGAATATTATGGTAGTAATAATACATCCTAAATATTGTTAAGCATGGTAGAGATTGAGTTGGATGCTGATTATACTTGTGTTAATGAGTATGGATGTGATTAAATAATAAACACGTTAATAATAAAAACGAGAAGTCGATTGTAGGAGTGTTATGCCATCAAGATCCAGTTAGTGAAGTTGCAAGAGAATGCATTCATAACCAGTCGAGTCACCATAAGCTACCTACTCGTCGTGATCAGGTTAGTGGGACGTAGTGTGTCTACCATCCATAACCAATGGCAGTACTTGATGTCTAATATTTTGTTACTCGGGACGACTAGCTATCGTCCAAACCCTACATAACGATGTAGTGATTAGCGTTATGAGGAGACAATTGGGGCCTGATAGGATTGTTCATGCTCTGACATGTGTGGTAGTGATGTGGTTGGATACATTACCTTAGTGGAGATCAGAATCAACAATGTTGAATTTTAAGTGAAACCTTAAAATACAAGTTGTGTGTAGATAAAAGCAACTCTAGTGGTGGATGAAGGGTCAAGTGGTGATGGGTGAAGGCCATGGTCAATGGTTGGACACGATGGTGGTTGAAGGTTCATGGTTATGTGGTGGTGATAAGGATAAGGTGGTGATATCACATTATTGTGTTTGTATGTATTTAAATGTTGCATCTGCTTGTTGTGTGTTGATTGTTGTTTTGAGTTTAGGTTGTGATTTATTATTAGTATTTGTGGAACCTCGACTTACAAAGAAAATTAGTTGCTCACTAAACCTTCTATTTCTATTTTGTAGGTAACAGAAACCATACTAGATGAAAGGAACTTAGCATGTTGGCGTAGATTGCCTACCTTTTATAAAATATGTAGGTACTGCATTTTATAATGGGTAGTGTAGAGCAATAGGCTCTTGATCAAATGCATACGTAATTTTCAGATATAAATAAAGAAATTTTTTTAAATAAAGAGATCTCAACTGATATAAGTCTAGTCTCGGCTAACACATCACTCGATCTTCGAACAGGCCGAAAAGCCTTAGGCCAAGATCAGGCGAAAATGTGTTCATGGTTGGATGATTTGGGTGAACGGTCCTTCCTAGGAACATCAACTGACTGACTATAAGCATCAATGTAACATTTACGAGTCGTCCGAATTCGCTCCTAAGTCCTAGGCAGGTTTGGGGATGTTACAAGAGTGGTGTTAGAGTATGATTTTGGTCATGCATATAAGAGTACTTGTTTTCAATGACTTATTGAGTTAAAGTTATTGCAAAAGGAAAATTAAGAAACCAATAGTTCCTTTATTTAGTTAGGTGAAATTAAGACTTTACAGTGCAATATGTCTACATGACAAAAGCTTACCAAGGAAAGATTGTTGGAAATAAATGTATGTTATGAATCGCAAAATTTTTGTTGTTTGGAATGGTGCTTCAAACGATGAATGGTTGACAACTGAATTAATCAGTTGCGAAAGATCCAACAATTTTGGAGCAAGTAATGTCCTAACATATAAGTAAACCTAAACTTTCATGATCTCTAAAAGATCTCGTTCAACGTAAGTATGAGTTTTAACTCTTTATGTGTAGATTGTGTGATTGGTTATTTGCCTGAATTCGTCTTGATTCTGTTTAGTTGCTAAGAAACAATATAGTGAGCCATACTATAGAAACTTAGGTAGATTAGATAAAAAGAAATCATATAAATATTTGAAAAATAAACATAGAAGTTATGAACCATTGATAGAATGAACCATAGAAGTTGGATATCCAAAAAATAAGATATAAAAGGAGATGGAGCACTTGTTAAAAGAGATGACGGATAAAAAAATGAGCCAGCTTTGTATTACTTCAATGGAATCTTTTTATAACATTAATTCATAATAGAACGGAGGATTCAAGTGGAAGAACGAGACAAGACAAAACAATCAAAAAAAAAATTTACAAAATTAATGTAATGACCAAACTACTAGAGGTGGTAAGAAAATAATTGTGGTATCCCACAAAAAGGTGGCACTATAAATAAAGGAAATAGTTATGATGAAAGTATCACATAGAATCTAAGAAAAAGAAAGATATATAGAGAAAAGAAAATTAGTGGAATAAAGAAACTTAACTTCAAGATTAAAAAAAAAAGAAGCAAAAGTGATAATAGAAATGCAAGAGTAGTAACAAAGTTGGTGTCCATATTCTAAAAAGAGATAACATTATGATGGTTAATAAATTAAAAAATTTACAAAGTATATTTTCTTAAAAATTGGTGAATTTAGCTTTTTGTCATTTTAATTATTGAAAATAATTAAGAAAGACTAGAGAGATAACAACAGAAACAACAACAAAATTCATAAATTTCGACTATCTTAATTTGAAATTTCACGAGTCAAAACTATCTTACTTTGAAATTTCAGGAGTCAAAAATTCACAAATTTCGACTATCTTAACTCGAAATTTCAGCAGTCAAAACCTGATACAACGAGAACCAAAGATGATACACGAAAAACATATCTACAAAGGCAAGCTAAAGAAAGTTAAAGCACACGAACACTAAAAGCAACCGTAAGAGCCACTCTAAACACAGAAGCTGAGAAGACAAAATCCAAAACAAGCTGCTAACTCCAAAAAAAATTCAGATCACCGACCAAGCACAAAAGACCTCTTATAGTGAATAAATCTGCTTCTTTGAAGAAGAATGCGAAGATTGTCATTCCAGTCCATGGACTCGTAGATGACCCATGAACACCAATACATGACTGGGAAAGGATGAAGTAAAACTCTATAACACGAACAGTGAGAAACGTCAAGAAATAAGTCTCGTAAAAGATAGATTTCAACCACACCAAACTTGTCGTTTATAAAAGTATATTTAATTTAGTTAATTTTTTCTTAAAAAATTGTTAATTAGCCACTCAACAACCATTATGTTGTGAGCAAATCAGTTACACTTAGGCATGTATTTTAAGTAGGGTAATCCGATCCGTCATATACTCGACCTGTATTTACGGGTAAGCGTTGGGCACGAGTAATGATAATTACTTATTTGGATCAAGAAAAAATTTTAAACGGGTAAGAGTCGGGTAAGAGTAATTATTTGGGTATCCGAATTACCCGTTTACATAACTATACTTATAAAATTATTTTTTAAAATTTTGAAAATAACAATAATAATCTCCTAAAAAATATAAATTTTGTATTATAAAAAATATATGATTTTATAAACGTTAAAAACTTACATAATCATTTATTTTATATCTTATTTTTTATTACTATTTTATTTAATTTTATAAATCTTTTTATAAAAATAGAATATTATAGTTGAACCATTATACTATTTTCAAAATTTAATACACATATTACTCAAATTTATATTGTATATTACAAGTTTGGATATGAAAGAGGTATTGATTTTAACTACTTGGCACGATCCTTATCCGAATTGTATCCGTCATTATTCGACCCTTACTTTTACGGATATGATGTGAATACTAATTTCTTATATTTGTACAACATGTATTCGACCCCTACCCGCTGTTACCTGATCTTTTACCAGAAATAGACATCCTTCATTTTATTACTTGGGCCATCTAGTTCACTAGTTCCGCCGTGAGATTGGTAGTACGTGTCAGTGTTGGCTTACTATTTAAAAACCCAGACGATGCTGTTACCGGAGGCTTGATCAGGGCTATTTGCTGGTGATATATTTCCCATTGCTCTTGCCCAAAAATTACTTTTCCGCAGTTTCTTGTTAAAGTTTTAATTTTTTTTCATATTTGCTTTCCTTAAAGTACTCAAATTTTGCACAATGAAGCAACCAATTTGCTCTGTCCTTTTTCCTCACATTTTACTTGTGGTTTTTGGATACAATGATACGAATCTTGTTACAAGCATAAAAATCTCAGAACCGCTTTTTTTAGTTTTGTCATGAAGCTCGAGGTCAACTTGTTTACAGTAGATGTTATAGTCACTGTTGATAGATACAAAATTAGAAAGATTCAAGAGAAATCAGAGACTCAAAAAAGCAAGTGTTCATATGAGTCATATCATATATATTCTCTTGATTGTCAATCTAATACCTTAATTAATAACTTGCTTTTCTTTTGATTCAACATGTTGGATTCTGACTTAACTTTGATTTAACCAAAACTATGCTCAAATACCATGACAGGACAGATTTTTTGTTGTCTTTTGAAAAGGAAACAAACCACATCAGTAAAGTTTTGGGACCAGTAACAGTAACAGGAAATGGGAGAGTGACACTTGTTGGCAAAACCCAGACATTGATTCATTTACATCCATACCTATTTTTCTGTGTTTTGTCTTTGGTCCCACTGCTTTCAGTAGCATTTGTCCTTATTTGATTCATCTACATCCTATGAAGAACTCAATGATTATATGGTTGATGATCTGAAGGATTAAAGATTGATTAGGACCAATAAAGAAAGTTGCTAATGTAGATAAGAGTAACATTAATTGATTTGCCTTAACTGAGCTTTGTTTCATATCTTGCTTCTCATTCTGACCATTTTTGCTAGTGTTTCTTGAGCAGCTAAAGTGAGCTCATGATTATGTCCTAGCATCACTGTCCTTATACTGATACAAGTTCTGCAAAGTTCCTCTCCACTATCGAAATGCCCGCCTCGCAGCAACAGTTTGGCTCTTGTCTCTAGCAATAAAGCTTTCAACAATGTGACATCTTGCCACACATATTCATCAACCTTCTTGCTAGTCTTCTTCTTCCAACAGAGCGAGCCTTGTCGCCAATCTTGTATCTGAGACACAAACGATTTCTCTACTTCCTCTAACACATTGGTGCTTACTTTTAGGAGCTCCAGCGCGGAATTGCACCTAGAGAAGGTTGTGAAAGCTGTGATTGCTAAAGGAAGAGCTGTTCTCTTGATGTAAAGAACCATGTCCATGGCTTGTAGTTGCACCAAAGGAGGTTCTGATTTGAATCCAAATACTAAAAAAGCTGAAGCCCATAGGTGATCTAGATTCAACAATGGGTTATCGATTTTCCTCACGCCTTGAACTGTTGCCTTGGGTGCAACTATGTAGTCTCTTTTCCTAGCAAAAGTTTGGATTATTGGATGGAACTGAATCCAACATCCAGGTTGTCTATTAGTGATTCTGGCTAGTCCTAGTCTGACTAGTAAAAATGCAGCATCCTCTTCACTTGTACGTCCTAGACCACAACTACCACACCAAGCCAAACATTTGTTCCATTTGCTAAATTGGTTTCCACTTGTGGGCATGTTCTTAGCTGCTGTGGCTAACAAGTTAACAGGGATAGGTACTGGAGCAAACCATGCTCCAACCAGTAGCATTTTCAGTGAGAGAAGGTTTCTGTTACCTTCAGCTTGCTCAAGAACAGCTAAAGCGAAAGCGAAGATCTTTGTAATAAATGTTGAGGCTGAATTGTCTTCGGTTTGAACTTTGTTTACAGCTTCAAAGAGTGAAGATGGTGGAATTGCAAGCTCTGAAAGCAATGATCCTGTTACACAAAGGCCGAAGCTTAACCGTCCTAATTTCTCATCGAAAAGCTTGAGGATATCAATCTCCTCGGCTGGATAATCTTTCTTTCTTTTTCCTCTTAATAACACCATTGCATCAGAAAAAGGCAATGCAGAAAGCTTCACTATCTCAGAGGTCATGACTTTAGGAAGTCTAGTAGTGATGAGGACATGAGTACCTCCGGTGTTTCTCGGAATCAGATCATTTAGATCTTTGCCTTCCCACCAGTCCTTCTCTGTCTCAAGATTATCAATGATCAATAGATAAGGCATGTCTCTGAAAAGCTCGCGCTTTATCCTCTTAAAAGCTTCAAACTCTTGTTCATCAAAGCTCCTTAATCTACCTCTGTCCTTTTCTGCATCCGCGCTCACATCAATCCCCAAGCTGAATGACAGATTCAACAGGTTCTGTCTGAAGTATCGAGCTTCCCCTCCAACCCACAACACCATCTTATACCTTTGAGAATACCGGTACGCAAATTCAAGTGCTAATTCTGTCTTTCCAATCCCAGCAACTCCATTTACACAAACAACACTTGTGCAGTTACTGCTGTTTCTATATTTATTAGTCTTCAAAAGTCTTTTAAGCGAGTTTCTCCCACCACTTGGATCACTCCAACCCTCTGATTCCTCATCTGTAAGTCCTTCAAATTGTCCACTTGCTTCTCCTTTATTGCTTAGTGTTGTTGTAGACTCAAGATACTCTCCATTGCCAAAGAAAGCCATTTCCAAATCTATTATATCTTTCTCTCTGCCAAGAAAAGATCTGTTCCTTGGAAAAGGAAGTTCATCAACTGTCTCTTTATCAGTCACACTCTTCCTTCCAAGTTTTCCTCTGAGAATTGTTGCTGTCTTTCTTACACAGCTTCTCCAGTTACTCTCATTAGCTTCTAGTTTAAACTCATGGCATTTGATTAACCCATCAATGGCTTCTTTACACTCTTTATCAATGGCGTTGCAGTTGAGAAGAGCCATTATCTCACAAGGTCCAGTTCCATAGAAAATTGGAATCAAGTTCTTCTTTTGAGCAAAGAACCTAACTTCCTCCAAGCTAAAGTAATTGAGCAAGCTCGAACAAGAGACAACCACAATACCATAAGTAACAGAACAGATAACTCTGTCAGCGATCTCATGACTCTGTGCTTCCGAATATTTGGCTCTGTCAGCGACAAAACAAGCGATTCCCTGAAGCTCGAGCTCTGACTTTAACCATTTGCAAAATCTCACCAAGTTTGGGTTTTGTCCGTGAAACCCTATGAAGACATCAGAGCTCCTGAGTTTGGTGTTAGTTGCAGGTGAAGAGACAGAGACTTTAGCTAAGGAAACCCTAGGAACAGGGAATGAGAATGAAATCCTAGGAGGAGCAGGATCTGGAGTACAAGCTGATAACTTGAGCTTCCGATCTGGTGGGTCGTCGGAGAAGTCGTAGTGGTCAGAAGGAGGAGTGCAAGAGCTGCTTGCCACATCTGGCTTGTAAGTGGTGGCTCGTGGGGATATATAAGGAGATTGTAAAGCGGAAACAAAAGCAGAAGATGGTGGGGACACAAGACAAGGTGAATTAAAAGGAGATGGATCTGAAGCATTGTTTGTTTGAAGATCTTCAACTTTCTTCTTTGAAGAGCTTGATAGTGATGATGATGATGATGATGATGATGTTCTTATTGTTAATCCTGCTAAATTTGTTTCTTTCATTTTTGCTGCTTCACCAAACCCTAATTAAAACCCCAAATGAAGCTTCTCAGCTTCACAAGGTTATGTCTTTGTTATCTTTGAAACTCGGTCTGCATCATTCTGACAGATTATATTGAAGTTAGTGGGACTGTGAGGAGATGAGTCAGAAGATGAATGCAACAGTTGATATTGTTGAGGTAGAAACTGCATGTGATGTATCTTACTCTTTTATTTTGTGGGGTCCTTTTCTTCTTCACACTGTTGAATACCAATTTGTGTTTTTTTTTCTTCTCTTCTCTTCTTAGTTCAGATTTAACCAATAACAAAGATAGTTTTCAGTCTCTGCAACAATGAAGGTCATGGGTCAGTAGAAAAATCATTACTTTTCAATGAGTGTGGTCTTGTTTTTATCATCATCATCATCAAGATTGAATCTTTTTTTACCCATTTGAATTAAATCTATAGAAGGAACAAAAAAAGAAAAAGCAATATCTTAGTCAAATCTTTAAAGATGATTTCCAAAGACTTACCCTTTGTCTGATCTTTGTCAGACAAACTTCTCCTGCATCTATCTCTCTCTCTTTCTCTCCCTCTCTCTCTCTGCTTCAATGTGTATTTTTTTTTGAAGAAGAGAAGAATGTAATGAGGAAAAGGGAGAAGAATCTGGATTTGCGAGTTAGATCTGAAATTGCTTATAGAAATTGTAAAGAGGAGCAGCCTGGAGAGGGTTATGTGTACACATGTATCAATGTATTGATTAATGATCACCCACTAATCTAAAAACCTTTTATAATTTGATTTATCTAACAATCTAATTAGATTCTCCATTATATTATTTTGTTTTAGCTCTTTCTCTCTCTCTCATTCACTTGAATTTTTTGAATGAAGAGTCAGTTTATTAGTTATTTTAACAAGGGTATATAAAAATTTAAGAGGATTTAATATTTAGAATCAGATTTAAGACATTGAACCCTGAGCTTAAAAGTTTTTGGATTTCTCAGTAGTTTGGCTGTTTGTCGTTTATGGGTTGTATTTTATGGTGTATAGAGAACTCCAAGACACTGTACATTACATTATTTTTTGTAAGTATTTATAGAAATCAATAATACTATCATTACTGCAACTACTAGGATAAATATATGATTTAGATTAATGTAAGACTTTTTGAGGGATTGCAGCAAATTTCACGGATTAAATATGTTTTTGAACAAGACTTTGTATTTGTTATTCATATACTTTGATAGCTCTATCGGCAAAAATCAAATCACTGTTACAATATACGTCTAGTTGTTTCGGATAGATAAATAAATGATTTGAGGTAGGAATTTTATATCCATGAGATATGAGATGTGAGATGGTGATAAAATTAAAAAGATTGATAGATGAGAGAGAGAGTTGTATTTAATATTCTAGAGAAAGTTGTTACAATTGATGGAAGTAATCGTATTTATAGGTGGGTTTTTTTTTCATTCACATGTTTTAGAAAACCATTGTTTTAGACTATCTCAATTTATGCATTCAAACTATTTTTTCATCAACTTTGTAACTCTCTAGAAAATATCTTAAATATGTATATTTTTTTATCCGACCTCCCCCCAAATTATTCGATTTCATCACTAAACTCCTCCAAACGATTAATAAACTTAATTTGCGATTCCAAATTTATAAAACGCAATAAAAATTACGATTGAGACTTAATTAAAACCAATCGGTTACCAAATAAGTTACCTATACCCGATATTTACTTTATTATTAATTTAATCCGATTTTAACTTTAACTCCAAATTTTTTCATGTTTTTTTCTCGGATTAAATTAAAAATAAAAATATCGGATTTGGTAACTTATTTGGTAACCAGACTGATTTTAATTAAGTCTCAATCATGATTTCTATCGCGTTTTGTTAATTTAAAATCAAAAATTAAGTTTATTAATTGTTTGGAGGTTTAGTGATAAGATCGATTAATTTAGGCAGTCGGGTAAAAAGAAATACATGTTCAGGAGGTTTTCTAAAGAGGTACAAAGTTTGGATGAAATAATTTGGATGTGTATAGTTTTTTTTTTAGGGAGGGGGTCTAGTGAAGTTTATCTGTGTTATGTTTTTGTTGTCTCGTCAAAAAATTTTCTATGAAAAACAAGTAAAAAATCATAGCTAGGAAAAATGATGGAGCGGAAGTTAGATAAAATTAGAAATTCGAGAATACCCCGAAAACTAGAGTTTGTGAATACTCTTCATAGTGGTTATAAAATACTCGTTTGAAGAAACGTTCTTTTATTTAATCATCAAAGTCTGAATAATACATTAGACCTAAAAGACTACTTATTGTAAAATAATAAAACATAAAACTATTCAAAGCCAAAAAAAGATAATAACAACTAATTTCATATAATTATTAAAACAAATAACAGTAAAGATATTTTAGAGAAATTTGGAATATCTAAATATCTCGCTGCATAAAAAAGGAGTACAATAATGTAAGCTCCCCCTTGAATGGCGAATTATCATGTTTATATTTCTCGTTGATGATGCATTTCAATATTGTGGGTATGCTTTGTGAATATCGAAGATTGGGTGAAGAGATATGCAACATTTTTGCATAATTGAATATATTTCACTTCAATCTCTTTCAATCTCTTTGTTTTTCTCGGGCTCTTAGGTGAATGAAAAGAACTTTAGAGTGCTATGTTTGGTCCCCTCACTTTTAATATATTCTTCTTTTGATTGTGCAGCACATGCAACATTACTTCAAATAGAACCGTTGACTCTATATTATTATAGATTCCACTACTTGAATGGATGTGTTGGCTGATTGATCTTAGCCATACACATTCTCTATTTGCTACATGAAGTGCGATGATCTTAGCAAGGTTTGAGGAAGTAGCCACAAACCAATCATTTGACCATTTGAACCGATCTTAGTCATATATTCTCTACTTGCTTCGGGTTTGTGATCGTGTTTTGTGTTGATCTCACAAATATCTTGCATCTGCAAAACGATCATTTGACCATTTGAATTTCTATTATAAATAGTTATGAATCTTCATGTGAAATACTTTCTATAATACACCAATAATTTTGACGTTATGCGGCAGTAGTTTTGATCACCATTTTGCAATCCAATATAATAAATCGCTCATCTCAAACCGAAAATTGATTCTGATAAATTATTAGAAAGCTTGAAATTCGAACGATTGTTCAAACACTCAAACTTTGCTTTGATATCATTTTTGGGATCGAAAAAATCTTCTATTAACTCAATAAATAAAATTACAATAGGAGGATCAACTCTCACAATACATTGTTACAAAAAAAATTGAAACCGTGTGTACAAAATTCTACGTTCATTTTGTGTTTCTTTGTGTTTGAAGATGATTATAATCTTTCCATACGTTTTGAATTTATAAAGTTGTGAAATAGTGCAAACTAACTATGTGAATATGTTGTGGTTGGTGAAGATAGGCAAATTATGACGTTAATGCCGTGGATGATAAGATTTTTTTCAACCTCATCGTGTAAACCTACAAAAAAACCCGAAACACAACATATGGGTCCGAATGGTAACAGCGGGTCAAGCGGTGCGGGAGAAAAAAATTTGCGGGTCGGTGCGGTTTAACTGCGGTTCATGCGGAAAACGGGACAAGTGCGGTTCGTGCAAAATAAGCGGTACGGAATTGATTTTGAATGGTAACAAAAATAACATGCGGTGCGGAACAAATATTTATAAACTAAAATAAATAATATTTTTATTATTTAACCTAGTTAAGAAATAATGTTTACTATTTTTAACTAACAAATTTAAATATAACCAAAATAGTTTTATTCCAAAAGTAAGTCTAAATTTTTTTAATAGTTATTTTTTTGTAAAAGAAATTTGTAGTAGTATTTATTTAAATTTTAAAATGTTACAGTT
>OVBE01006291.1:0-20134 GCA_900406425.1 Iberis pinnata | reverse complement strand
ATAATAATAATAATAATAATAATAATAATAATAATAATAATAATAATAATAATACCTAAAAAGTGAAACACTTAGTACATGAATGTTCTTCAAATACATACAACCAATAAAAATCGAAAATTATATATAAAAAAATTGAAAACATGACAGATATATATTCTATAAAACTATATATAATTAGTCTAGCTTTAATAAATTTTTTGTAATTAAAAATTTGGAGTAAGACACAAATGTTTCTTAGTTCTTACCAACGAGCTCAAGACAATTTGTTAAAGAAGGGTTAAAAAATCTAGACAAAATAAAAATACACAAATATATTTTTTTTAAATAGTAAACTTTTTTATAGAAAAAAACACCACTCATATGTTTAGAAAAAGATATATTTAGAAAGTAGATTCCAAGTTTTTTTTGTTTTCTTAACAAAACAAAATTATAATTTTAAAGTTTTTTTTCCCAAAATAGCAAATAATGTCTATTTTACCTTAAATAACAAAAAAATTAAATTTTGGAAGGAAAAAAAAAACAAATATATATTTAAAAAATAATTAAAAAAAACGTGGGCCGAACATTATCAAGAGAATAAGCATAAACTCATCGTTTTTGTGACAGAGAGTGATTGTTTGTTGTTGTTTCCTTTCCTTTCAATCTGAGAGAAGAAGAAGAAGAAGAAAGCGAGTCTCTTTTTGACGCAGAGAGGCTTGTTTTTTCTTCAAAGGTAAAGCTCAAATTCTCATCAAATCTATTTCGATTCAAATCCTTTCTGCTTCATCTTTATTAGCCAAAAAGTTTGAGACTTTGTTCGTGAATTTCGAAGAATGCTGAAGTTTTTTTCCATTTAGGTTTCTTTATTTCTTATGGGATTTTCATTTTCTTTAATGGGTTTCTTGTTTTTCTTTATGATCTTTGAAAAAATCTGATCTTTTGATTTGATTTCTCCTTCTGAAAGTTTTGTTCTTTAAAGACATTGTTAAAGAGGTTCTTTGTTGATTAGGTATAATGAGAATCTTTCAATTACTATAATCTTTTGTTGAATCATTGACACATTTGTGATTATATTTAAGATTCAATTAAATCAATTGAGTTTTCTAGAAATTTTTGTTTTGTGATTGAACTTTTCAATGTTGTTGATGATGATGAATTGTATCTAGTTTAGGGTTTGAATCTAGTTTTGTGGTAATGGTTAATGCTCAATTAATTCTTATAAGATGCCAATTTTTGGTTCAACATTGTTGAAATATTGTTCAATTTCCACACAAAAAACTTTTCAAGAAAAGTTTGTGGATATGAATGAGTCTTAAGATTATTGACTTGTCAACAAAAAAGAGTTTATACATTGACTCATCTTTGCATTAGATTAAGAAAGCTAATGTCTTCTCTTTTCTTTCTCCAATAATCAGTTTCAGTCTCTCAGAAAGTATCAAAGATGGTTGCTAAACGATTCACAGTCGATTTAGATAAGCCGCTTGTCTTTCAGGTAATAAGAGATTCAATCACTTCTTTTGTGTTTATCAAATGTTTTAGATTCTCTATCAAACTTCAAATCTGAATCTTTGCTATTTGTTAGGTTGGTCATCTTGGTGAAGAATATCAAGAATGGATTCATCAACCTATAGTATGTGTAGAAGGTCCTCGTTTTTTCGAAAGTGATTTTTGGGAGGTAAATAAAAGATCTATCTTTATATATGAAAAAATAGTGGTGGGCATTCGGTTTTTTTGGTTTTCGGTTTTTTATTTTTGGCCAAACTGAACCGAACAAAAGTTCGGTTCGGCACTCGGTTGGTCCAGTTCGGTTTTTTCAGTTCGAAAATCTTAATTTCGGTTAAGTTTTGGTTTATTTTCGGTTTTTCGGTTTCTTTTTCCGTTTTCTTCAGGTTATTCGGCTAATTTTAGCAAGTTCGGTTAATTTTCTAAAAAAAGAAAGTGTTGCCTACCCAAACCGAAAACCGAACTAATATAAAAAAGATCGCCGAATTGAACCAAACTAACCAAATAAACCGAACCAAACTAACTGAACTATATTCCATTCGGTTCGGTTCATTCAGTTCGGATTAATTGCCCACCCCTAGTAATAATAATCCTCTATGGTTTGATTATTGAGAGTTTTTTGAACAGTTCTTGACTCGCACGGTTTGGTGGGCGATTCCAACAATTTGGCTACCAGTAGTTTGCTATATGCTTTCATTATCGGCGAAAAAGGGACTTACATTTTCTCAAATCGGTTTAATAGTTGTCTTTGGTGTATTCACATGGACACTTCTTGAGTATACACTTCATCGTTTCCTTTTCCATATCAAAACCAAAAGTTACTGGTTAGTTTAAGAAACTCGAGTTTTGGTTATGAATCTGATTCTGTTTCGTTTTCAAACCGATTTTGCTTTGTTGTTCTTCTTTAGGGCAAACACAGCACATTATCTTCTTCATGGATGTCATCACAAGCATCCACAAGATGGTCTTCGTCTTGTTTTTCCTCCTACCGCAACAGCTATTCTCTTAGTTCCTGTAAGTATCCAAAGGGTGGACATTCTGGTCTACGGTTCGATTTTCCGGTTTTTTTTTATTTTATCAAAACTAAAACCTTTTGAACCCATTTGAAATACGGTTTCGGTTTTCTGTTTTGGTTCGGATTCGGGTTTTTGTTTATACGTAACTAAAATGTACACAAATAATGTTTTATATGGCGTTTACTTGTTTAATACACAAAATATATATCTTTTACACACATATAACCATAAAAATACAAAATTCTTTATATTTTTAATTTATTTGGTTTCGATTTTATCAAAACTAAAACCGTTTGAACCCATTTGAATTGGTTTGGTTTCGGTTTTCTATTTCGGTCCAGATCCGGGTTTTTGTTTAAAAGTCACTAAAATGTACACAAATAAGTATTTATATGATGTTTACTTGTTTGATACACAAAATATATATCTTTTACACAAACATATAACCATAAAAGTACAAAATTCTCTATATTTTTAATTTATTTGTTTCGAATATTTTGGTTAATCAAAAACGGTTTTTGGTCTGGTTTTAGTTTAAGTTTTTTGGTTTCTTAAATTTCAAACCTAAAGTTTTTAAAATAATTTTGTCTTTGTTTGGTTTTAGCTATGGAAGGTTCTTCATCTCTTAGCTACACCAGCTACAGCTCCTGCTTTACTTGGAGGTATATTGTTTGGATATGTAATGTATGATATTACTCATTACTGGCTTCACCATGGTCAACCTAAAAAACCAACCTTTAAACATCTTAAGGTAACATAACAAAAACCAATTCTCTTAACTTATTATTCCTCCGAATTTCGAATTTCGACAAAGATTTTGATTTATGTTTTTTTACAGAAATATCACTTGAATCATCACTTTAGAATTCAAAACAAAGGATATGGAATCACTTCATCTCTTTGGGATAAAGTCTTTGGAACACTTCCAGGTATCAAAACCATCGATAAGAAGACCTAAAATCGTCGAAAAACTCATTGATCTTTGTGTATTCAATTGTATACAAAACATATTAATCTAGTGAAAGTTTTACACTTTAATGTGGTTTTGAAACATCAAAACAAAGGAGGGATACTCTGTTCATTTCTGAAGAAATTTGTTGGATCAATTTTTCCTTTAACTAAACTTAACTTCTTGAAGTTACTTTTGAAATATCTCTCACCCCATTTCATTGCATCTTCAAAGCTAGTATTGATTCCTTTGTTTATACCTAAATCAAGATCTCTGTAATTCAAATAAGCTCCTCTTGGTGATTTAGAGACATAAGAGCTCATGTAATCATAAAGCATTCTTATCCATCTTACATGTTTGTTCATTTCTTCAACTTCATTCACTTTCCATTTCACCATATATTGTATGTTGTATAGATTTCCTCTTCTATGTGGATATGGAGACTCTGTTTCTTGAATCTCATTCATGATCCCACCCATTGGCTCTAAGATCATGAATGGAGATTCTTCCTCAAGAAACCTCTTTGTGATTTCTTCGAAAACGGTTTTCGGAATCGGGTTTTGAACAAAATCCGATTTTGCTTTGTAATATTGATCTTCGAATCTTTGATCTCTATTGAGCATAACCTCTAATGGTTGTCCTGATTTCCAACTAAAGAACATTACCGATTCGATCCAACTCATTTCTGAACAATCTTGAGGTTTTAATCCAAGTTCAGGAAACTTCTGATTCATCAGAGGAATCAGTCTATCGATTTTTCCAAGAAACAAAGCTTGAAAATCAGATATAACCACTCTTGTTTGATTCTTTTCTTTATGGTTGTTAATAATCACTCTGATGAATAAATCTTTGTCTAACTCTGCTCCTATGTATTGCCATTTATGAACAAGTTTGTTCATATTAGGTCCCATTTTATGTTGACTTGTGAAATAAGTTACCTTTTCAGGAACCCTAATTAGGTTTACCTTCCATGACAAGACAACACCAAAACTCGCTGCTCCACCACCTCTTAGTGCCCAAAATAGATCTTCTCCCATGGTTTTCCGGTCGAGAATTCTCCCGTTTGCATCCATTAACCGCGCATCAACGATATTGTCAGACGCTAGACCGTGTTTTCTCATGAGTGTACCGAATCCGCCACCACTAAATTGTCCTCCAACCCCAACACTAGGACATGTTCCTGCTGGGAAGCCATGGATCTTGCTGGTTTTCGCGATTTTGTAATAAAGTTCGCCTAATGTTGCTCCTGATTCGATCCAAGCGGTTTCTTCTGTGAGATTGATCTTGATTGATCTGTGGTTAACAAGGTGGATGATTATGAATGGTGATTGTGAAAGGTAAGAGAGACCTTCATAGTCATGACCACCACTCATAGTTCTTACTTGTACTCCAAGTTTCTTGCTACATAGAACTGATCTTTTGATTTCAGATTCGGATTTTGGTTTGATGATTAGAATTGGCTTCAAGCTAGTGAAATTCAAGTTGAGGAAAGTTGAATTAGGAGATAAAGAATCGGAAAAATCAGTATAGATTTGAGAATCTAATGTTTGATTAGGGTTTTTGAAGTTTGGATTTGAGTGATTTGTTGTCATTAAACAACTTTGAAATTGTTCTCTTGAAGGAGGAGAATAATCAGAATTGACAACTTTACTTAAAAAAATAAGAAACAAAAACAGAGTAAGATCTCTCATATTCTTGTGTATGAAGTTTCTTGAATTTTTTCTTGAGTTTGTGAGTTTTGTTGTTGTAAGGAAGAGAGCTATTTATTGAGAATTGTAGTGGTTTTATTTGACTATAATATTAAATTAATATTAATATTTTGACCTACACCTATGCAAAATTTAATTAAATTCTATAAAACAATACATACATAACATCATGTAATTATATAGTTATAATATTATCATGAATAAATAATTATATAAAAATATGCATTTAGTTACAAGTAAAAGATTATGGAAATATCCCTTATCATATGAAATCTTATAAAATCTCAATAATGCAATATTATCATTTATCTAATCTAAATGATATCTTATTTAACAATGAAATAACTTGTTTTTTTATAAGTCGTGGAAATTCTGAACTTTCTTACTCATACTCTTTTCATGCGTTTATAATCAGATGTTAATAATATTTATTTAAGTTTTTGTGATACCTTAGATAAGTGATTAAGATATACTAATACGAAAATAATTTAAGCGTGACATCAGAGTGGGCATTCGGGTACCTGTTCAGGTTTAGGTCAGGTTTTTTGGGTTTTCTAATTTTTCAGGTTGGAGGTTTAGAATCCGTTCGGATATTTTATTGTTTCGGATCGGGTTCGGATATTTTAGCTTCGGGTTCAGGTCGGATTCGAGTATCCAAACTTTTTGTAAAAAAAAATTATACCAAACCAAAATAAAGTTGTTGTAATTTAAATCGAATTAAAATTTTTAAATAGTATTAAACCGATTGGTTATTAGTTTAAATACAATTCTTTCTTTTTTCTATTTTAATTTATTTATTCATTAAAATTTAAATTATTATACAAGATTATACAATACATTTTCTTATACGAATTCAACTTAATTATAAAATTTAGTTTATAAAATTATAAATAAAGATATAAGATTCAAAAAACTCATTGCTTTGATAAATTAGACAACTTAATATATAAAATCATTTCTCCATAACAAACTTATACATAACAACTACATATTTTATAAATATAGTCATAAGTTCGGGTACCAATTCGGATTTTTTCGAGTTTCGAATAATATCCGTTTGGGTTCGAGTATCCAAAATTTTAGAAAACAATATCCATTCGGATATTTTATACTTTCGGTTCGGTTTCGATTCGGGTTCATATTTCAGATTTCGGGTTTTTTTCCCACCCCTACGTGACATATAGACTAATACGTCATCTCATTACCATGTGTGTCTAATAATCCAAAAAAAGATATTTATCTCAAATTCTCAATATATATATAGATATAGATATATATTTGTGGGCGCACAAATTGACTTGGTCAATTTACAGGGCTCAGGTCGGTTCGTGATATAGAGAAAAAAAGAATGAAACAGAGCGACCCATTCTGAATCTAGCCACATTCAGAAAGTAGTCTCGGTGTTCCGGAGAGTCGGTGCACGGAGAGATCTAGGTACGCGAGGAAGAGCTCAGTGCGCGGGATGCCTGGTCCGTGGAGAGAGTTCTGTGCACAGAGAGCTCGGTAAACGGAGAGCTTGGTGAGTGGATAGACAAAGCTGGGCGAGCCACGATCATAATCGGAGAGTCATGACAATATATTCAAATATGGGTCATCACAAGCCCCTCGAAGCCCATGAATGTGAGAGACGAATAATGGGCCCGCGAAACTCATCACGAGCAGAACTTCGTGTGGGTTGTCTCAACTCCCTAGGAAGCTCGGTGCGCGGAGTCTCCAAAGGAGCGACAAGAGCGGACCGAGCTGACGGTTATGAGAAGTTCAATAAGTGTAACGGCATATCAGGAGCACTAAATATACATTGAGTGCGAGGGATGCGAAGGGAGCACCGTGGAGAGAGTCCTATAAATGGTCTCTATGGAGATCCAGAAAGGGACCAAAAATCTTCTGACAAATTTTAGTATTCTTGAGAGAAAAATTGTAATACTTGAAAAAATATTGTAATACTTAAGAGATTTTAATAAAGATATATATATTTTGATTCAACTATTTTAATCAATTTTGGTGTAAGGAAAATTCTGCTTTCACAATATTGTTGATAAATGCATGACAAAATTTGATTTATAATCAATTATATAATATAAAATTTATGAAGAAAAATATATAGAAAAATATTTTTAACTATATGTGTGTTCATATTTTGTTTATTAAAAATTTGGCTGTCATATATATATAAAAGAAATATAAATTGTTCTTTTTGTTAAATTTAATAAGCCGTAATGATGGCGGTTACTTCTCTCTCATGGCGATTTCGATCGCGATTTCTCTCTCTTTCAGATTTTCCGATTAACCGCTGCAAATCCTTAACTGCTTTCCGTTATTTTGCGGTTGTATGTCTGAAGTGCGTAACTGCTCTTCAGTGTCTCTATATATGTCGCTATTCACTCTGGATTTTTCTTCTTTTCCTCTTTTCTTTCACCGATTTCCCCCTTTTCATACGAATCATGTCAGATCGCATTCGCTCTCAACTGCAACACATTGATCTCGGCATCAACGATTCAATCATTGATCTGCCTGAGGATTTATGTGTTTCAGCGTCCTGTGTGACTCAAATTAGCATCTTGGCCAAGCCGGTTAACCCGAGTAAACAAAACTTACGGGCTATGATTACGGCGATGCCGAGGCTATGGGGCGCAAGCGAGGATGTCTCTGGTCGTATCCTCGTCGACATAACAATCCAGTTCCTATTCCCATCCGAAGATTCCCTTCTCTCAGTGCTTCGTCGAAGCCCGTGGAGTTTCAATGACTGGATGATCATTTTACAGAAGTGGACATCCAATCTAACTGAAGCGGATCTGAATTTCATTCCGTTCTGGATACAAATCCGCGGAATTCCTCTCCAATTCCTGACTCTGGAGATGGTGGTGAATATAGGTATGAAATTAGGATTGTATTTGGACACTGACTTTGCAGGTGAAGGCAGCCATTTAGTTAACTATGTTCGTGTTCGAGTCTTGTGGAAGATAACAGATCCTCTGCGCTTCCAAAGGAAATTTCGTTTTGGATCAGAGGTAGTCACTCTAAAGTTCCAATATGAAAATTAAGAAGTTTCTGTTATGCTTGTGGCCTGCTTTCACACGATGCATCATTGTGTACTCTCGGGCATAATTCTCCTCCGGTGTCCCCTCACGGTGATGGAGATGAAGACAACGATGGCAATGATGATGGTGTTAATCCTGACATTCCACCTTCTCCTTAGCCAAGTCCTACACGTCCTGGTGCCACTGCCTCTGCATCAAGTCTTGTTAATTCGAAGAAACGAAAGGCATATACTGATGCAAGCCACTGCCCGATGCTGAAACTGTCTTGACAGAGACAGAGCGTGTCTCGAATGATGAGGATTTTCAACAGCATACTTTTTTTCTGAAGAGGTCTCGTGCTGAAGCTGTGGAACAGAAAACTTGGTTCTTCTTTACGCCAAGTTCTTCTCAATCAACAAACAGATTCCCGAAGGAGACTAAGACTCCGGAGTCGCAAGGTGATGGTTTGGTGGGCCATAATCCACCAAGTGGTATATCAATATTGTATTTTGGAATTGCCGGGGAATAAAGGGAACCCCGGTAATTCGACGCCTCAAGGAGATAAAGCGACTTTATTCTCCGACTATTCTCTTCCTAATTAAAACAAAAAATTCCGACAATCTTGTGCGTGATATTGCTGTTCAGTTGGGTTATGCTAATTCTCGTTGTGTTTCTCCTATCGGGTTAAGTGGGGGATTATGTTTAATGTGGGATTCTGATGTTTCTGTTAATTTCTCTTCTTTAAGTTCCAGACTTATGGATTGTGTTATTAATAAAGTGGGTTTTTCTTGTTATGCTTCCTTCTTGTATGGTGATCCAAATCGAAATTTAAGGCACATCTTTTGGGAACAGATTCAGCGTCTCAGTCTTTCTCGTAAAGGGCCTTGGCTTCTTTGCGGAGATTTCAATGAAATCTTAAGTCCAAATGAGAAATTGGTGGTAAACAGAGAAGTTTAAGTTCTTTGTCAGATTTTCAGACTATGGTTTCGATTTGCAATATTTAAGATCTTGCTTTCTTCGGGAATAACATGACATGGATAGGTCGTCGTAGAGGGTATACCATTGAATCCCATTTAGATAGGGCAATGGCAAATTCAGAATGGAAGGCTCTCTATCGTGCTTCAAAAGTCAAATTTTTAGAGCTTAATGAATTTGATCACATACCTGCGATCATCTCTAGTCGCACTAATGTTGATTGTGGCAAAAAATTATTTAGGTTCGATCCTCGTCTCTGCGACGATCCCGAATTCGAAACTGTTATAGACCAAAGCTGGAATTCCAATCCTTCATCCACTTCGCTGGTGAATCGTCTCTATGCTTGCCGTGATGCGATTTCCAAATGGAAACAAACTCAGCGTCTCAACTCATCTGAACATATTAACATTCTTCGGAAACATATTGATAGGTCGATGAGAGATATAAATGTCCTTGTCCATGACTTACATAAACTACATACTGATTTGAATTATGCGCATTATCAGGAAAAACAGTACTGGAAGAACAATCTCGTAACAATTGGCTTCTTCAAGGAGATCGAGACACACGATTTTTTCACTCCGTGACCAAAAATCGTAGAGCGAGAAATTATATTATGGCAATCAAATCCCACAATGGTGAGGTTGTTCGTGGTAATCTCGCAATTGCTACTGAAGCCAAGAGGTATTTTACAGATTTGTATAAGTCTTCTTCCCCAGTTTTATCTTCTGAGATTTTGCAAACTATTAAACCGGTCGTTACCACTCAAATGAATGAGCATCTCACGAGATTAGTTACTGATGACGAGGTATATCAGGCCGTTTCTTCTATTGGGAGCACTAAGGCTCCCGGTCCCGATGGTTTCACTGCCATGTTCTATCAACGTTATTGGACACTCCTCAAACATCACCTTGTCTCTGAAGTTCGCTACTTTTTTGAATATGGTGCTTTGCCAATCAACTCAAATCATACAAACATTTGCCTGATTCCGAAGAATTCTACACCAACTACCATTGCTGATTATCGGCCCATTGGTTTATGCAACTTTTTGTATAAAATTGTTTCAAAGATCTTAGTTGCTCGCCTCAAACCTTTAATGACATCTCTTACTTCTGAACATCAGGTGGCTTACACACCTGGTCGTTGTATTACGGACAACGTCCTTCTTGCTCACGAAGCCTTTCACGCGTTAAAGTCCCAACGGAAATGTGCGAATGAATTTATGGCCGTTAAAACCAATGTAAGTAAAGCTTACGACAAGCTTGAATGGTCGTTTCTTCAAGAAGTATTGTTCCGCAAAGGTTTTTGTGCTCGTTGGATTGAGTGGATCATGACGTGTATTAGCTCTGTCTCGTTTTCTGTTCTTATCAATGGTAGCCCTTATCATCATTTTAAAGCAGAACGTGGTCTTCGCCAAGGTGATCCTCTTTCACCGTATCTTTTCATCCTTGCAAGTGATGTCCTTAACTCTCTCATTACGGATAATCAGCGCAACAAGTCCTTACAATGTCTACGTATAAGCCATAAGGGGCCTGCTATTTCCCATCTGTTGTTCGCCGATGATTCTCTGTTTTTCATTAAGGCGGACAAACAGAATGCTTCTCTTCTTCTGCAGATTTTTCGAGATTATGAAAGGATTTCTAGTCAACAGATAAATCTCAAAAAATCTACTATTACTTTCAGAACCAAGGTCTTTCATCACAAGAGAGAAACGATTCAAAGCATCCTAAGCATCCCTACAATTGGTGGTGGTGGCAAGTATCTGGGCCTTCCAAAGCAATTTTCGCAGAGTAAGAAGGAAATGTTTAGGCATATTTCGACAAAGGTTCATCAGAAGATCTCGGGTTGGCAAAACAGATTTCTCTCTTCTTCAGGGAAGGAGACTCTTATCAAGAGTGTGGCTTTATCCATGCCAATCTATTCCATGAATTTTTTCCAACTACCGTTAAATGTTTGTAATGAGATTAACTCAATGTTATCGAAGTTTTGGTGGGGCACGACTGCTCAGCGAAAGCGTATGTCTTGGTTTTCGTGGAAACGATTTTGTCAATCAAAAAGCTCTGGTGGTTTGGGATTTCGGGACTTGCATTGCTTTAACCAAGCCTTGCTTGCAAATCAAGTGTGGAAGCTTATGTCTCGGCCAAATTGTCTTCTCTTTCGAGTCTTACATCATCGGTACTCGCGGAACAACTCATTCCTTGATGCTAGTGCAAATTCTCAGTCATCATATGGCTGGAAATCTCTAATATTTGGTCGCGATCTTTTACGTTATGGCTCTGTGCGGCAAATAGGTAATGGTTTAAAGACAGAGGTATCGAATCCTACTTGGCTCCATTGTTGGCCTCCTCGGCCTCCGAGGTTAACACCTGGCACCTCGTCTCATTTGCTAGTGTATGATCTCATTGATTTAGATTCCTTTACTTGGAATTCAAATCTTTAAATCGGTACATTCACAAAGATGATCATCATCTTATCCAGACGCTCTTTGTATCGCGTTTTCATGGACCCGATTCATACCTCTGGCGGTTTACGGATGATGGGACTTTCTCTGTGAAATCCGGATATCACATTGCTTCGTCTCTACTTCACAATCAGAATATTGATTCATTTCACATTCCAATCTCTACCTCATTGGCTACAGCAATATGGAAATCTTCTTTGCACCCGAAGTTAAAACATTTCTTCTGGAGATTGGGATCTCATTCTCTAGCAGTCTCGGCCAACCTTATTTGTCGGCGTATTCAGGTGAACTCCTATTGTGCTAGATGTTGCAATGCGATTGAGACAGAGTCACATGTGTTTTTTGAATGTTCCTATGCTCAACGTCTTTGGCGCATGTCTGGCCTTGACTCAACCATTTATTCCAATCAACATGCTAATTTGGATGATAAGCTACTTCAACTCTTTGATCTTCTCAGCTCCTGGCGGTATGATCCTGTCACCCTTATTCTTCCTTTTTACATCATATGGCGTTTTTGGAAAGACATGAATGCACTATTATTTGCTTCTAAGACACACGATGTCGATCGAGCCTTCACATATGCATACTCGGATGTTGTGGCTTGGGCAAATGTATCTTCATCAGACTTTTCTACTTCTACTGGAGGCCGTAGTGCCGTTCAATCGCGTTGGCAGCCCCCGGATCATTCTCACGTCAAATGTAACTATGATGTTAGTCACAAGGATGGAGACCAAGCTTCCGGAATGGGCTGGATAATACGCGATTACAAGGGCTGTGTGCTTCATTGCGGTTTTGGTTCTTTTGAAGGTCGAAATAGTATTGCAGAGGGCGAAGCAAATGCTCTTCTTTAGGCAATCCAATGTTCTTGGGGGCTTGGTTATTCGAATGTAGTGTATGAGGGGGATAATATCACTTTAACAAAATTTCTTACCTCAAGCTGCAACAATAGCCGGCTGCATACTTTCAAATATGAAATTTTACAATGGGCTTCAAGTTTTCAATCCATCAAATTTGTTTATAACAGGAGAGAGACAAAATATTGTGCTGATTTTCTAGCTAAACATGCACTTACTAGTTCAACTTTTTGTATATTTTCTTGTTGTCCCTCTTTTCTAACATCTCTTGTACAATGTGATTATTTGGAATAAAAACATCGAATTTTTCGGAAAAAAAAAACTGTTCTTTTTGTTTTTGGTATTTGATTCTTATTTAAAAACACTAGATTTGTGTTAGTATCAAAACAAATCGATTTAGTAATCCAAACTCTACAAATAGAAAAAAACACATTCAATCAACAACTGATCAAATTCGATTTATGGTCTGGTAACAAAACCAGCAAATGTGACACAACCACTAAAACATTTAATCTTTATTAAAAAACAATAATCAATGAATACGATAAGGATAAAACTAATTATCTTTTGGGAAAAATAGAAAAATTATAGCTACGAGTTTTAAACTCAAATTGTGTTAAGTGTTGCGGTTGCCATAAGTAATTACATACTTTAATTGTGTTCACACTTCACATGAGATAAGTAATTAAGATAATTTTCCTTCCTACGAACCAAAAAATATAATTTTCCTTATTAATTAGTTTGAAGAATATGATCTTTTAACGCTTCAAGTCTTCAACATGCATTAAAATTATTTTTAAAAACATCTGCAAATAAATAAAAGATGATTAATATTGCAAATGCTACTAACCAATATCGTTACTTGTTAGGGTTCTTTTGATAAGTAATTCATTACACAGCAATAATTACGCAAGTTTATTTGTTTGTTGTTTTTTCTTCTAGTGGTTTGAGACATTTTTTTTAGTGTTCAAGGCCAGTAGTTCAAATCTCTTGGGAGCAGTGATTTACGCATTAAATAAGTATTATCAACGACTAACTCCGGGCATCAGGGAAGATTATGGGCCAAAGATTTGGAACTTCCACGATTTATCAAAAAAAAAAAGTTTATTTGTTTTTTTATTAGTTTGCAAGTCATTAAAATATTTTGTAATGATTTATAAAATCATAAATTACAAGCTTAGTATACATTCCTAACTTTGTCAAGTTATGTTGTATTAAACTCATGCTATTTGTCTAATTATCTAGAAGTAACGTAAAGTCAAGTTACAACAAAAAAGGCCAAACCTCAAAACTCAAAATGTACCAGAAATAAAAAAGACACATGCAACTATGCAAGATTTTCCATCTAATGGCTATTTTCGAAGAAGATAATGGACGAAAGATTTGAAACTCTCACGGCTATGGTCAACCTAAAGAACCAACTTTTAAGCATCTTGAGGTAACAAAAGTTGTAATATTTCTGACCGTCCCAACTTTACTATTATCCGACAGT
Organism: Iberis pinnata; assembly: GCA_900406425.1. Lineage (NCBI taxonomy): Eukaryota > Viridiplantae > Streptophyta > Magnoliopsida > Brassicales > Brassicaceae > Iberis > Iberis pinnata. Next base: position 6,176 of record OVBE01006291.1, on the reverse strand, counting down.
CAGATGTTTTACTCCGGAAAGCTATAAAGATTTTTTGTTGGCCCTGCAGATCAGCTTGAATGAAAAAGCTTAAAGCTTTGAGAAAGAAGATAAACTTTTGTATTTTAATCTCAACTTTACAATTTGTGATTAAAACGATATTTATAGTTGTAGACAAAAAGAAATGAAACCCTAGACTCTTAATTATGCGCAAGAGCTGAGGAGAGAGAACCGATTTAAAATGATGACCTGTGGACTAGTTGTTCTTCTAGTACAGACAGTGTACGATTTGCGCAGACTCCTTTTGCTATTACCGTTGGAGTATGTTGCAGAAACAGAACAGGACAAAACTGATTTTGGGTTTGGGCTTGTAGTGGGCTTATCTTCTTTCTCTTATCTCGAAATGCACTTGTGTCTGATGGCCCAGAATCTTTCAAACACTCTTGTTGAAGAAGAGTCTTTTGATCATTGCTTATACACCCCCTCAAACTTGGTGAGGGTGGATGATCAACACAAAGTTTGGACCTGAGATGAAAGAATGATTTTTGAGGTAAAGACTTGGTGAAGATATCAACGGTTTGAAGTGTTGCAGGTATATGTTTGAAAACCAGCCTTGAGACCTACTCTTTCACAGACATAGTGGAAATCAACATCGAAATGTTTTGATCTTGAAAGCATAACTGGATTGGCTGTAAGGTAGACTGCAGACAAGTTATCACATAGCAGCAGAGGAGTGTTTGGTTGTGGCAGACCAAGTTCCTTCAACGAACCAGATAGCCATTTTATCTCAGTTGTTGTTATGGATAGAGTTCTATACTCTGCCTCAGTAGAAGATCTTGAAACAGTGGAGTGTCTCTTGGCTGACCAAGAAATGATATTTGAGCCAAGAAAACTACAGAGTCCGCCTGTTGATTTTCGTGTTTCCTTACAACCAACCCAATCACTATCAATATAGCACAATAAGTTTGATGATGATGCATATTGAAAATTCACACCCATTGTGACAGTGCCCTTGACATACCTTAGAATACGCTTTAGCAGTTGAAAGTCAGCCATTGTAGGCTTGTGCATTTTCTGACATACGTAATTAACGGATAATTGAATATCTGGACGTGTGAGTGTACGATACTGCAATTTCCCTGCTAGACTTCTGAAGTAAGTTGGATTGGGGAACTCTGTATTTTTTCCAGGAACCTTGTCTAACTGGAGTGGCAAAGAGGTTGGCATTGGGACACAATATGTAATTCCATAATTGATTAGTGTATCCATTGCATACTTTGTTTCATTCAGGAACATGCCTGAAGAGTGAAAATGAGCCTGGACTCCAAGAAAGTAGTGTAAAGGCCCCATATCTTTCATACGAAACTCTGTACTCAAAGTATGCAGCAACTTTTGCATTAGTGATAAACTGTTTCCTGTCAAAATCATATCATCAACATACAAGACCAGATACATTACATCTTGTCCTTGAAGATATATGAAGAGAGAAGGATCAGAATTACTGCAAATAAATCCAAACTGCAGAAGATATGAACTGAATTTATCAAACCAGGCCCTTGGAGCTTGTTTTAAACCATAGATGGATTTGTTGAGTCTGCAGATGTAGTCTGGTCTCTGTGAATCTACAAACCCTGGTGGTTGGATCATGAAGACTGTTTCTTTTAGTTCACCATGTAAAAATGCATTTTTTACATCTAGTTGTCTGATGGCCCAATTTTGTGTTACTGCAATGTGCAAGACAGATCTGATTGTTGCTGTTCTAACAACATGACTAAATGTCTCCACATAATCTACTCATTCCTCCTGTTCATACCCTTTTGCCACCAACCTAGCCTTTAGCTTGTTAAGAGAGCCATCCGCATTCAGTTTGGTCTTGAATACCCACTTGCAACAAAGTGGTTTATTGGCAGTATCAGGTGGTACTAGAGTCCAAGTATTAGTGTCAAGCATTGTAGTTATATCTTCTTTCATTGCTGCATACCAACCTTCATCTTTCATTGCTGTTTTTACTGATCTTGGTTCAGGGTAATTATCTTTGACTGTAAACATTGCATATTTGGGATTCGGCTTAAACACTCCAGATTTGGCCCTAGTCACCATAGTGTGAGTACCAATTGCCACTTCAGTTGGAATCTGTTCTTCATGGTCTAGTATAGAAGTTGTTTCACTTGTGTCTGCAGAGGTTTCAGATTCAGAAGGACTAGTGGCATCTGAGTGATCACTCAGATCCATTTGGTGAAAGTTCTGTGGAGACTGAATAGTGTCATTATCTTCTCCTGGTTGTTGAGTATCTTCTGTGATCTCAAAAGTTGTAATAGGACAAGTGAGTACTGCATCATCTTCTGTTGTACTTGAAGAGGGAATGCTATCATCTTTGTCTTCAAGAAACACACCACTTTTCCAGATAGAGAACAATGAGTTAGCTTTTGGTTTATGAAACCTTCTGTATAGGTCTGAGAATGGAAATTGAGACTCATCAAACAAGACATGTCTGCTAATGTAAACTCGTTCTGTTGGAGGATATAAGCAACAATATCCTTTATAACGTTCATTATAACCAAGAAAGATACAATCAAGAGATTTTGGATCCAAGTTGTTCTTCATGCAGGGTCTGAGATATGGGTAACACTTACAACCAAAGACCCTTAATGAGGTATAGATTGGTGGCTTTCCATTTAAGACTTTAAATGGACTTTTATTATCAGGTAGTACTAAAGAAGGCAGGAGATTCACAAGGAATGATGCAGTGAAGAATGCCTCAACCCACATCCGTTGAGGTACCTTACTCTGATAGTGCATAGTAAGTCCTAGTTCTATAATATGTCTGAGCTTTCTTTATGCAATTTCATTTTGTTGTGGAGTATGTGGGCAAGATAAAATTTTTTTTATTCCACTTTGAGCTAAATGAGTGAGAAATTGTTTGCTCTCAAACTCACCCCCTAAAAATTGCAATCTTCTGTTGTATTAGAGTTTCAATATGTTTTTGAAAGGTTATGAACACAGAACAAAAATCTGATTTTTGCTTGAGAGGAAAGAACCATGTAAATTTGAGAAATTGTCTATAAAAATGACATAATATCTAAAACCTTGTGCAGAAAAAACTGGTGATGCACCCCACAAATCACAGTGAATTCTTTCAAGAGGTCTAGAAGAAACAAAATCAGAATAGAGTTGACAAGCATCACACTGTTTTGAGCTAGTTCTATTTACAGAGATAGAGTTGTTCTTAATCAATAGTTGGAGAATATTCTTGTGAGGATGGCCAAGCCTGAGATGCCAAACCTCATCAGTAGTGACTTTCTGTCTTGATGAGTAGAAAGCCTGAAACCTCTGATTCTCCAACATATATAGATCCTCAAGCCTTTGTCCTTGTGTTATCAACTGCCTTGTCATCTTGTCCTTAATATATACAGAATCAGAATCAAATGTAAACTCACACGGATAGTCTTTAGTTAGCTTAGATACTGATAACAGAGATTTTGTAATATCATGACATACTAGAACTTCCTCAAGTGGAAGAGTATCTTGAGATGTCTGTAAGGCAGCTGATCCCACATGTGTGATTGGTAAAAAGTCTCCATTACCTATAATCACAGTATCATCACCTTCATATGGTTGAGAAAAACGCAGATGTTCTGGTGTATTGGTGATATGACTGGTTGCTCCTGTATCAGGATACCATTCCTGACCTTGTAAGTTGTTAGGTTGATCTGTGACCCTCATTGCAACTAAGGCTTTGTGAAGCTCTTCAGAGTTGTAGTCTTGATCAAAAATGCTGTAACATTTTGCAGCCGAATGTCCATATTTCCCACATATTTGACAGGTGGGAACTTGTCTGTTTGTATCAGGAGAGGATCCAGGGAACTGTTGGTGAAAACCCCTTCCTCTGGTTGAGTAAGAGCCTGATCCTCTACCTCTGAAGCTTCCTCTGTAATTAGATTGTCCTCTGCCACGGTTGAAGTAACCTCCTATCCTTTATTGAAGGCTAGATGAGGATTAACTTCTAGTGTTTGCTTATAGGCCTGTATCTCATTGTCAAAACCTATCAACTTGAATTCTGCATCTTCAAAGTTCATTTATGCAATAGTGTCCATAGAGTTTTCTATAACAGTTGCTATAGATTCATACTCCTTTCCCAGTCCATTGAGAGCTGCATAGATCATCTCTTGATCAGACAAACCATAACCTATAGACTCCAGTTGGTCACACACATATTTGATTTCAGTGAGATATTCAGACATAGGCCTCTGGTTTTTGAGAGTTCCCTGTAACTTCCTTTGCAGATCCAATTTTCTTGTAGCTGAAACACGATTATACTTCTTACCAAGACAGTACCAGACTTCTTGTGCAGTTTGTAAACCATAAACAACTCTTAGAGCATCTTCTGAGAGTGACCCAAAGATCCAAGCCTTCACTAGTTGGTCTTTTTGTATCCATTTTTTAAACTCTGGGTTGGCTTCCTCTTTTTCCACTTCACCTTCTTTCACGGTTCTAGTTGTTGCAGGTCTGGTCAGATCTCCAGTTACAAACCCCAACATTTTTTGACTTGAAAGAAAAGATTCCACATGAGTCTTCCATAGTAAGTAGTTTGTAGAGCAAAGCTTGAGTGTGACACACTGTGTAATACTTAGAACAGGTAATGAATCAGTTGTTGCATCCATGGCTCTGATACCATGAAAGCTTGAATGAAAAAGCTTAAAGCTTTTAGAAAGAAGATAAAATTTTGTATTTCACTCTCAACTTTACAATTGGTGATTAAAACGATATTTATAGTTGTAGACAAAAAGAAATGAAACCCTAGACTCTTAATCACGCGCAAGAGCTGAGGAGAGAGAACCGATTTGAAATGATGACCTGTGGACTAGCTGTTCTTCTAGTACAAACAATGTACGATTTGCGCAGACTCCTTTTGCCATTACCGTTGGAGTCTGTTGCAGAAACAAAACATGACAAAACTGATTTTGGGGTTTGGGCTTGCAATGGGCTTATCTTCGTTCGTCTTATCTCGAAATGCACTTGTGTCTAATGGCCCAGAATCTTTCAAACACTCTTGTTAAGAAGAGTCTTTTGATCATTGCTTATAGAGGTAACAAAACTTGTAACATCTCTGACCGTCCCAACTTTACTATTATCCGACAGTTAGGTGTTCTACTCCGGAAAGCTATAATGACTTTTTGTTGGCCCTGCAGATCATCATGTGATATTTTTCTATGCTTTGTCCTCACTCATACTATTTCGGAAAGTGATTTCCCAGAAGATCACCCATCCTTATAGCTCGAGTATAAATATGTTTATTTGTGGAGTTCTCTCAGAATCAATGACCGAAAAGATAAGAGCACTTTGGTGATTTAAGTAGAAAAATTAATTCTCTTAAGCTTTCACCATGTCCCACCATTCCTCTATAAACCGGGGTGTTACAAAACTGATCTCTAACTAGTAACTACTTCCTCAGAATTTCGACTGAGATTTGCTTTACGTTTTACATAAATATCATCTTAATCATCACTTTACAAAGGATATGGAATCACTTTTATCTCTCTCGGATAAAGTCTTTGGAACCAAAATCGCCATTTTCAGAGTATAGAAAAACTCATTGATCTTTTGTATCTTATTTCATCAGCTTTTATTCAATGATTTTGTTAAATATTATTGTATACAAAACATATAATCTAGTGAAAGTTTACACAAATGTCGAATCTTTTTTTAATCAAACAAAGGAGGTATACTCTGTTCGTTTCTGAAGAAATTTGTTGGATCAATTTTTCCTTTAACTAAACTTAACTTCTTGAAGTTACTTTTGAAATATCTCTCACCCCATTTCTTTGCATCTTCAAAGCTAGTATTGATTCCTTTGTTTATACCTAAATCAAGATCTCTGTAATTCAAATAAGCTCCTCTTGGTGATTTAGAGACATAAGAGCTCATGTAATCATAAAGCATTCTCATCCATCTTACATGCTTGTTCATTTCTTCAACTTCATTCACTTTCCATTTCACCATATATTGTATATTATATAGATTACCTTTTCTATGTGGATATGGAGACTCTGTTTCTTGTATCTCACTCAATCTTCCACCCATTGGTTCTAAGATTATTAATGGAGTTTCTTTCTCAAGAAACCTCTTTGTGATTTCTTCGAATACGGTTTTCGGAATTGGGTTTTGAACAAAATCCGATTTTTCTTTGAAATATCGAT
>OVBE01006290.1:0-20135 GCA_900406425.1 Iberis pinnata | reverse complement strand
CACCATTTCGATAACCCTTGTCCTCAGGAACCGTTTCGTCTTTGATTGCTTTCGTGTCCATTTCGATCTCTGTTTTTNCTTTGATTGCTTTCGTGTCCATTTCGATCTCTGTTTTTATTTCACTCACTACCTTTGTTTAGTTTTCATTGCATATTTTAGTTCCCTTGTTTCTGTTTACATTTCAGCATGTTTTGTTCATTTTCTTAGGACTGTTAGAAAAACCATCTCTCTATACTTGACTTGAATCAATTGCATCCATCTTAGTCTAGAGTGGTTAATAACATCACCCGATTGGATTGACACCTATTACTACTACAACGACAATGATAGTGTAATAGGAATTGATACGTCTTGAGACACCGTAAAAATCCTACTATCACTTAACATCAAAATCAATGATGAAGATCATGCCATTAAAGTTTTATCTTGTTTACCTAAGCAATATGAGTCCCTCGTTGACAGACTTAAATATGGGAATAAGAAAGCATCTCATACTTTAAGTGATGTAATAAATTAAGCTCTTTCAAATGAAATTGATTTGAAGGAGAGTGGATTATTGAATAGATCAAAGCCAGAAGGAAAATGCCTATATGTGGATAAAAGAGGTAGATATAAAGAAAGATATGATAAGCAGTTGAGGATCACATTCAACCGAGGAAGATCAAAGTCAATGCCTAAGTTTAATAAGAAAAATAAAGGTTTCTTTGTGTGTGGTAAGGAAAGGCATTGGAAGAGAGAATTTCCTAAAAGAAGATTTGATCATTCTGCAAACATTGCAGCCACATTAAAAGAACCAATGGTTCTTTTAGCAAGAGTTCTTGATACTAAAAGGGAATGAGTTATGGATTCTGGTTGTGTTTTTCATATGACACTGGAGAGAGAATCTCTATTTGATTTAGAGGAATTTAATGGTGGAAAAGTCTTGATGGAGAATATGAATCATAGTGAAGTAAAGGGAATTGGAAAAATCAAGATAGTAAATCCAGATGATTATGTGGTCATCATAACAAAAGTTAGATACATGCCTACGATGAGTAGAAATTTGGTTTATTACGAAAATTTAGTATAGAATGGCTACATGTANAAGGGGGGGGGGGGGGGGGGGGGAATTGTAGTTACTTTCTACAAAAAGCGGCAGAAAGTGATATCATGAAAGTCACATGATCGTTTATACTACCTACAAGGGACAATGGTACAAGGAGAAGGTGTTGCAGCTAATGGTGAATTGAATGTGTCTAAATCTGATAAAAGAATTAGAAGGACGATGTCCAAGAAGGTGACATTTAGTAAAAATCTAATTCAGGGACCTATTCTAGATAGTTCTAAAACTATGGAAATATAAACTTTAGGTGGAGATTCTTCATCAGTAGAATAATCTGAAAAATCATAAGAAATTGTGTCTAGAAAGACTAATAAATGATATGATAATTCCTTTGCAAAATTCAATTTAGAGGGAGAGATCAAGCAACCACCTACATCTACATGTGGTGATATCGTAGGATATGCACTAGCTAATGTAGAAAATTTTGATGCTAGAAAACTAATGTCGAAAAGGGAAAAACCCTACTGTGGAAGCCAAAATTTTTTATTGAGAAACAAAGTATGTCAGGAATTGGTAAGGATGTATACATATATGCAGTGAGGTTGTGGTGGCAGAATTAATTTTCAATACATATTGTTGATTATGTGTATATATGTATATTGTTGTGCCATTAGTTTTGGTTGTGTCAAAACCCCCTTAGCAGGGTTTCATCTCTGCTAGTATCACTTTCTAGGTCGATTTAGTATGCATTGAGCACGAAAGGATTGATTGAAAGAGTTGCCTACCCGAGTACCCATCGCGTAGTCGGACTGAGGTGGATACAAACGCAGCCCGAGCACGTAACGACCGATTTCGGGCGGTTCCGAGTTCTTAGGGATACACCGAGATTGTAGGAATGCAGAGGTGAAAACTAACCAAGAAAATTGGAAAAAAATGACAAGAAGTTTGGAGGCCAGATCTAGATTGAGGGACGAACGGAGGAGTATAAAAGGAAGGAGAAAAAGGAGTAGAAGGATCTTTTTGGAAAATTTCTAAGAGTGTCCATATAATCATTTGTAACTTGAACTCTAGGTGTACTCATCTTGATTAAAATCAGTAAAGTCTTTTCCATATTAATCTGTGTTATGTATTTTCCTTATTAAATGAGAATCATCGAACTCCTCATTGAGATTAAGTTAACAAATTGGTTTTGTGTATTCTAACGTCCATAAATTGACGCCATCTATGGGGAGATCTAAAGATTTTCTGACGCAAAAGGAAGAACGCAACTGGATTCGACGCCATCATGGTCGACAACATACAACAAAAACCATCCATGCAATTTATCGACAGATTCAAGGAAGTAATATCCCAAGTGCTGGTTACTGATAATGCTGCTATCGCCGCCCTCAAGAACGCGGTCTGGGGAGAATTGAAATTTTGAAAGGAACTGATATTGAATCCTCCAGCTACCATCGATGACGCATTGCACAGAGGGAAAGTATTCGCGCAAATATAAGAAGACTTGATTGGGATGCAGAAAAGAAGTCGGGAGAAAAACCCACCAAACTAGCCAGCCGCTCTAAGACATAGTTCCCCGGCAGAGAATCAAACTTTTTTCACCGAAAAACTCAAAGAAGGGCCTTGGAATCAATGGAAGCGACATGAGGAGCAAGGAAACATTAAGAAGCACTGTGATTATCATAACTAGAACGGCCATTCCACCGAGGAATGCAGAAGCTTTAAGTGTTTCTTCTTCAACAAATACCAGTCGGGTGAGCTAGTAGAACCCAATAAGGCCAAGGCGGCAAGTGCCCATCCAGTGACAGACAAACAGAAGATCATGATCATGGGGAACCACCAATTTGGGCTCAAATATGTTAATGTGATCAAAGCATACGGGCGGAAGGCGGCTTCGTGTGAGAAATGGCAAACTAAACCCCAAAAAGCAGAAGAACCTATCATGTTCGACGAGAAGGACACCACCGGCCATGACGTTCCCTATGCAGATCTGTTGGTAATCGACCTGATACTGGAGGAATACGAGATCACAAAAATACTCATAGATACCGGGAGATCAATGGACCTGCTTTTTAAAGAAACTTTAACTAAAATGGATATAGACTTGTCATAGATAGAAGTACCTCCTACACCATTAACTGGTTTAACAAGCGAAACTTCCATAACGATTGGGACGATCAAATTGCTTATGCACGCAACAGGAGTGTCAAGAATGATTGAATTCACAATAATAGACCGACCAGCGATATATAACGTTATCTTAGGAACCCCCTGGATAAACCAAAGAATGGATTAAAACGATCAAAGAAAGTCAAAGGTCGATCCGAGCCTGCTACTTAGCTGAACTCAAGCTCAGGGAAAGGGCTTTATAGCAATTACAAATCGGGGAACCAGCCCCACCAGGAGCACCGAGCTACGAGGAGCCCAAGCTAGACGAGGTGCACAATACTGCATCAACCCGGGCTACCCTAAACATTGCGTCAGAATAGGTTCGAAACCGCGAAAGGATAAAAAAGAGGAGCTGATCCACTTCCTTAAAGAAAATAAACACACCTTTGCCTGGAACATGAATATATGCCTGGAATAAGTTTGGACATTATGTTACATGAACTGAACGCCGACACGATTTATAAACCAGTCAAGCAGAAGAAGCGCAAGCTAGGCGCCGAACGAGCTCAGCCAGTCCGAGATAAGGTGGAAAGACTATTGGGCGCATGATCAATTCTTGCGGTGAACTACCCATAGTGGCTGGCAAACCCTGTAGTGGTCAAGCAAAAAATGGGAAATGAAGAGTGTGCATTGACTTCACGAACCTGAACAAAGCATGTCCCAAGGATGGCTTCCCATTGCCAAACATAGACTAGCTAGTCGAAGCCACAGCCGGTTACAAACTACTCTCGTTCATGGACGCTTTCTCCGGCTACAACCAAATACTCATGCACCTAGACGATAGGGAGAAAACAACATTCGTTACTGACATAGGCGTTTATTGCTACAAGGTAATGCTTTTTGGTCTGAAAACGTTGGCGTTACTTCAACGCCTGGTCAACAAAATGTTCTCAGAACTGTTGGGAAATACGATTTATATAGATGACATGCTTGTCAAGTCGTCCGACGAAGATGATCATGAAGGCGACCTATGCACCTATTTTTGGATATTGAACACCTACGGGATGAAGCTGAACCGGCCAAATGCACTTTTGCGGTGACAAAGAGAAGCATTGAGGCTAACCCCAAACAAATCAACATGTTGTTAAGGATGCCGTCACCCAAAAACATGAGAGAAGTGCAGAGATTGACAGGCCGCAGAGCGGCCTTAACCCAATTTATATCAAAGTCAATCGACAAATGCCTGCCGTTCTATAACCTCCTCAAAGGGAATAAAAAATTCATTTGGAACAAAGAATACGAGCTAGAGTTCAACGACGTGAAAACCTACTTGATGACGCCCCCCATCCTGTCAAAACCACAAGAGGGAGAAACCATATTCCTATATATCGCAGTATTATCGTACGCAATCAGCTCAGTTCTCGTACGTGAAAAGCTCGGCAATCCAAAACCAATATTCTACCTCAAAAAAATCATAGATGACACGGAGACGAGATATCCAAGGATAGAAAAATTAGCTCTCGCGGTAGTACACTCAGAAAGGAAGTTGCGATCCTACTTTCAATCGCACTCGATCGTCATCTTTTCTAACCAACTGCTACGAACGATTTTACACAGTTCCAACCAGTCAGAGAGACTTTCTAAATGTACAGTCAAGCTCAGTGAGCACGATATAGAATTCAAGAGTAGAAATTGCGCAAAGTCCTAAGTCCTGGTAGATTTCCTAATAGAACTACCCCCTGAGACGGAAGCCACATCCATATGCCATAAAGCACGGTGGTACCTATCAATAGAGCAAGCTCTCAACACGGCTCAAAAGTAGGGATACGATTGATCACCCTAACGAGTGAAATGATTGAACACTCATTCCACCTTAACTTCACATCATCAAACAACGAAGCCGAGTATGAAGTGATGATAGCTGGTCTGCGCCTAGTAGCGACAATCAGGGAAAAACGGGTCAACTCCAATTGCGACTCCCAGCTGGTCGCAAACCAATATAATGGCGAGTACGAAACAAGGGAAGAAAAAATGGAAGCATACTTAGGTGTGGTAAAAACACTACCTAAAGAATTTGTGGAGTTTGACCTTATCAAAATCCCCAAGGGGGAAAATACGCCCGCCGGCGCCTTGGCCTCCCTGGCATCAACTACCGATCCCCAAATGGCTAGATTCATACCAGTTGAGACCATCGATAAATCCATCATCTCTGTGCCTAAGATTGCATGCGTCATACATGAGACGATAGAAGAGTACAACGCAAATCTGGACCCTGAGGACGTCGAAGAAGACGAGGTCCCAATGGAAATAGACAAAGTCGAGGCAGAGATAGACTGGAGAATTGAGATACTTGCATACATCACCGACGAGATCATACTGCCGAAGAAATGGGACGCCAGGAAACTCAAAGTTAAAAGCGCAAGATACACCCAACTGGACATGAACCATTAAAAATGAAGCGTACGAGGTCCATTACTGAAGTGCATCTTCAGACACAAAACAAAGAAGATTATAATGGAGGTCTACGATGGAGCATGCGGAAATCACTTAGGTGGCAGGGTGCTAGCATTCAAGATCAAACGGAATGGCTATTACTGGCCAACCATGATCAAGAATTGCGAACAACAACCCCTGAAATGTGAGAAATGCCAATAACATGCGCCATTGATATACCGACCCACTGAGGAGATGCAGTCCATCACGGCACCATATCCTTTTATGCAATGGTTCGTGGTCATAATTGGCCCCATGAAAAAATCAAAACAGAAGCGTTCCCTGCTCGTTTTAACCAACTTTTTTCTAAATGGATTGAAGTGGAATCATTTTCCAAGGTCAAATCCGAGAACGTAGAGTCATTTATCTGGAAAAAATTATCTGTCGCCACGGAATCCTGTACGAAATAAAAACTGACAACGACCCCCAGTTTACCTCAAATAGGTTCAAAGATTTTTGTGAAAGAATAAGAATTAATCTAACATGTTCAACTCCATATTACCCGCAAGCCAAGCAGAGGCCACAAACAAAAAAATACTACACGGGCTAAAGAAGAGACTTGACGCGAAAAGGGAAGAGTGGATGAAAAATTAGAAGGAGTACTCTAGTCATATTGAACCACCCCCAGGAGGGGGACCAATCACCCCCCCCCATTCGCCCTAACGTACGGTACCGAGGCAGTAATACCAACTAAGACTGAAGTACCGAGCCTGAGACTGGAGTTGTCACCTCAGAATACGAACCAAAAGGACTAGATGCTCATCGATATAGCCGACACCATCGATGAAAGGAGGGACCAGGAAACGATAAGACTGCAACACTATCACAACACCGTAACACGATTCTACAGTAAAAAAATTAAACAACGACAATTCACTGAGGGAGAGCTGGTATTGCGCGAAGTTTTTCCCGCAAGGGCAGAGAAGAATGCAAGGAAGCTACGAATCAAATGGGAAGGGCAATATAAGATTTCCAAAAATCATTAGACCTAGAGTGCATGAATTGGAAGCGTAGAATGGAACGAGGAAAGACACCCATGGAATACTCAACATTTGAAGAAATTCTACTGTTAGGCTTTAGCGATTTATTCTCTTACCATTTTTATTTACGTCTATTGTAAGCCAACTCAGTGAACTACGACCAAGGCTTGATCCCCGCTTCAGGGGTACGTTGGAAACTCTGTTTAGGGAGTTCAACTATATTTGTAAATTAATCGACAACAGTGCCTCTCTTTTTCCTTATCAATTTTACTCAAAAAAGGGGGAGATGTATTCGTCCTTTACACTCCGACGCAGCCCGCCCCTTTTTCCTTATCAAATTTTCTCGAAAAATAAGGGAGATGTATTCGTCCTTTACACTCCTACCCAGCCCTCCCCTTTTTCCTTATTTATTTTTCTCAAAAAATGGGGGAGATGTATTCATCTTTTACACTCCGACCCAGTCCGCCCCCTTTTTCCTTATCAAAATTTCCCAAAAAATGGGGGAGAATTATGTTTTCTTTACACTCTGACCTAGCCCGCCTCCTTCTTCTTTATCAATTTGTCTCAAAAAATGGGGGGAGGGGGTGAGATGTATTCGTCATTCACACTCCGACCCAACCCACCCTCTTTTCCTTATCATTTTTTCTCAAAAAATGGGGTAAACGAAGTTGCCTTTTACATCTCGCCCTAACCGGGGCTCCTTGTCAACCAACCAGCTCAGCCCAGAATAAAACGATGCCTATCCCGTACCCCAACCTACGCAATAGAACACCTAAGAACTTCTAACACCCGCTAACCATCCACAACGTTTTCATCGCTTCCGCCTGTTTTATTTAACAATATCCATAAGAAAACGAGGGGAGAATAACATAATATACCTTACACGTTCAATAAACCGGTAAAACCATCCAAACCCTTAGTTACTCTTACTCTGCAATTTAACGTTTAAAATGCAAGTAACTATCTACGAATGCTACATTGTACGACCTGACCAGTCGTACAATACATCGCACACCCTTAGTGGGTATTATCCTAAGCAACCCTCAGCAACGTGTAAGCGCTAAAGTCGAGCCCTGTCTTGCAACAATGCATTGAAACGAACCACAAACGTTTTTAACAATGGAAACATTATTGCCAATATAACATTCGACCCCTCAAATAAGTATTTTAGTTTACGACTGCGAGTCGGGTAATCGAAATTCCTATTCTTACCGAGTATGCGTCTAAAACACTACGTAAGAAAATAACATCGACTTACGCCTTAAAATTGACCTAGCACGAACGATACATCCATAAACAACAAGAAAACTTAGAATATTCCCTCAAAGACGACCAAGTTAAGAATCAAGAAAGTTGTACGACTAAAAGAACTTAAATCCAAATATTCATACTTATTAAAAAAATTAAGTCTCGGGTAAAACCCTCACTACACATTCAAGTTCAAAGAAAATTAAAAAGGATCGGGTGAAAGCCTCCCCAGGCAGCCATGTTCAGATTCAAACAAACTTAAAAAGAAAATTAAGGAGCAAGGAAAGAGGAAGCCGTAAGCAGTCATCCTGGCCCATCTAAATTATCATCATTACCCTTGGGGGCTTCTTTCCTCTCCATGGTCGCAACTTCCCCTATGTGGACTGCAACCTCTACAGGCCTATCCAGCACTGCACCCGCATTTACATCACCCTCCTAAGCAACATCACCACCTGCAGTTTCCTCAGCAAGAACTATCTCCTTCTCCGCTTCGACAGTAACTTCCTCAACTAGATCAAGAACCAAGAGGTTAGAACCAAAAGGATTAATAACGTCGACCAAGTTTGGCTCAGGAGTTTCACCAGGTTGATCACTTATGTCGGATCTTTTCGGTGATGCCACCCAATCTTTCTCGACATTTAATTCTTTGAAGTCAATTGCCTCCAGCTCTTTGGAAAAAGTCACCTGGTCCGCCTCCAAAACCTTTTTCTCCGACTCCAACATGGACTCCCTTCGGAGCAAGATATTGATCAACTCCATGTTCCCTTTAATCTATTCCACATGCACCAGCTTTTCTTGGTACACCCATTCATTAACGACTTTCCCTTTGACCTAGTCTATTCTCCTTGCGAATCTTTCATTCAGTTCATCCTCTTTGTCTTTCACCTTCTGCATTATTTGTTCATCTATCTCCCTGAAGAAAGCTGTCAACTCCTTGGCCATGCTTCCCACCTCTTCTTTAAATTTTCGTTTCGCCTTGTCATAACGAATCACTTCCTCATTCATCCTCTCAGCATCCCTCCTCCTCAAATTCTCGAGCTCCGCAACTTCAGCCTTCAGGTTTCCATTCTCTTAGGTCAGCGTCTCCACTCTACCCACAACGGCCTTCAGTTCAGCAATAGATCTATTAGCACGAGCCGTCGCATCAGCAACCAGCTCCACACCTGAGTTCTTCTTAGCCTTCCTGAGCTCATCTTCTAAAACCCCCACCAAGCGGTTTGCTAAAGCAACAGACTATGCATAGCAAGATTTTCCCATTAATCCCGATACTGATTTAGCACTATCCAAATAACATGTAAACATCCATACCTTAGTGTGGGAGCGAGGCCACTCAGCATATTCTCGCTATACCAAGAGTGACCGATGATCATACACCTTGGGCCCACCGAGCCGGAGTTTGGATATCAATTCAACACAAATATCTCCCTCTTCCACAATAGAGGACTAGTGCGGCCAGGTAAAACTAAAGGAAAATCTGCCAAAGTTGTGAGCCCTAACTGGTGATGACTCCTGAATTCGAGCCTTCTTTTTCACCAGAGCTTCCAGGTGGCGGGAGCTACGACGAATCAGAGGAGGTCTAGGAGAATTCTTCCCAGAACTTACAACCTTTTCCCAACGAGAGTTGTCGCTCGATAAGTCAGAAACCTCGATCATGTCCACGTCCATCTGAGCATGATCCCTATGCTTCTGCATAGCGCTTGGGTTCACTAAGCCTAACGCGCCCTAGGAACTCTTGCTCTTACGTGCTTCGTGGTAGGGTTTCAGATTCTTTATTGCAATGGATGTATTCGGAGATGGAGTATCTACGAAAAACCACATGGTAAATTGCAAAGAACCCAAACAAAAGTACAAGTCAAATCAGATGCTTACTTGAAGATGATTCGGATAGAGACGCTAACGGAAGTCAAATACGAGAGACTCTTTCTCCATCAAATGTATTCCAGTTATTCAATATGTTGTTTTCTAAAAGGTCCAAATTCCTCAAGTACTTTGCAGAAAGATTCTCGACTTTAACTAAATGCGAAACTAAAAATAATCATAAGAGATATGGGTTAGAAAACATAAAAAACCAGGCGAACTTGGAAATGATAATTTAATATCAAGCTAGAGAAAAGCAATGAAAGGGGAGTGGGCTAAAGTCAGAGTTGAATCACACCAATTTCCATAGTCCACCAAGTTTGCAAGTTACCAGGACCCTTGGTCCCAAAATATAAGTTATTAACTTCCGAAAATAAGTATAATTGATCCTAATCAGCTTCATCCTTGGGTGTTTTCCCTGTCGAAAATCCCTGGTTAGGCTTATTTGCAAGATACCACAAACCACCTTTCAGACCCCTTTTGACGTGGGTGACCTTCTCAAGCATGCCGTAGCCCAACTCAAATCCATTCTCTCTTGCATGGATCATTAGGAAAATTGCATGCCGAACTCCCTTATGCATTAGTTGGCTCAAGGCCATTCCCCAACGCCGCATATATTAGACCAACAATTCAGGGACCGGAAAGCAAAACCCACATGTCTTGAAGAAAATCTCGTAGACCATAGCAAACCCAAGAGGAGGGGAGTCAAGAAATTGCACGTATTCGAGGATGAGGAATCTGTTGTCAGACGGAAAATTGAACTGCTCCCAAATTAACCTCACCAAAGCCACCGTCGATAGAGAGTCAGAATAAGCCATAATCTTTGGAGCTGCAACCGCCCTAAACTTTGTATAAGAGACCTCGAGAGTTCCGATGCTGGCACTGGCTGCAACACGTGAGAAAGAGCTCCTATTCTGCGAGTGATGTGTGAGTTGGTTCACCATAGTTAATAGGTTGAGACGGAAGGGAAAGTAATGAAGAAGAAGAAGTGATGAAGAGAATCAAGGAAGATCAAAGGAAATCCGAAAGGGTGGAGACAGAAATTTAGGAAATGAATTGAAAACCCTAATGGAAATTAAAAGAAATAAGATACAAAAGAACTTTACCTTGTCACGACTTGGAGAGGGATATGTGGCGGTTGAAAATGAAGTGGATAGATGCAGTTTCTGAAAATTGTAGAGGAGAGAGGCAGAAATAACCTTCTTGGGAGTGACAAGTTACTTTTGGTAGGAGTAATGATAACCAACCTCACCTATCTTTTCGAATTTCGAATTTTGAAATAAACAAGATAATCCCGAATAAGGTAGGGACTGTTGGGATTACTAGTATTTATCTTATTCGAAATCAAAACTTCCTCTTTAATAATTGATTAAATCAATTTCATGGGAAGATTAACCAAAAACCCAACAACTAGAAGAGCGTAAAATCCAATACGTCACCGAGGGTTTGACTTTCAAAAAGGTAATATCAGAGTAAAAGCCGCCCCTTTGCAAGAATGACATGCGCACGAATTTTCAAGTCGAAATCTTGCTGAGAGCTAACCACCTCATTCATCGAAGGTCACCCAACTTGCTAAGCTCGTAAGGAGACATGGGGGCTAATCTGTTGGTGTCGAAACCCCCTCAGCAGGATTTTGTCTCAGCTAGTATCCCTTCCTAGGTCGATTCAGTATGCACCGAGCACGAAAGGATTGACTGAGAGAGTTGGCTACTCGAGTACCCAGCGCGTAGTCGAACTAAAGTGGATACAGACGCAACCTGAGCATATAACGATCCAGTCTAGGTGGTTCCGAGTTCTTAGGGATACACCGACATTGTAGGAAGGCAGAGGTGGAATCTAACCGAGAAAATCAGAACAGAATGACAAGAGGTTTAGAGGCTCGAGTTAAATTGAGGGAGAAACAGAGGATTATAAAAGGAAGGAGGAAAAGGAGCAGAATGATATTTTCAAAGAGTGTTCATATAATCATTTGTAACTCGAACTCTAAGTGTACTCATCTTGATTCAAATCAATAAAGTTTTTTCTATATCAATTCGTGTTGTGTATTTTCCTTATTAAACGAGAATCATCGAACTCCCCATTGAGATTAAGTTAACAAGTTGGTTTTGTGGATTCTAACGTCCATAAGTTTTTCGGTTAAATAGTTTTTTTTTGGTTAAAAAATATTCTATTTAAATTGCTTATAATACATCTAGATTTAGGTTATTAAAGAATCATAAATTTAAGTCCAAACTCAAAATTAGGCCTAGAACAACTTTAACTCCAAATATTTCTAAACTGAAAAAATCCCAAACCCAATTTAACTTTTCCTAAACTAGGGTGGCCCAATCCATTAGAAAAAATTATAACCGCGGTCAAGAAATTAACCATGATTAAGAAAATAAGAGGGGATATAAGAGAACTCTTGATTCACCGTCGCCATCACCAGAACTGCGAAATCCACCAGATTTGCACCTCCGGGGGCTGGGATGACGAAGTAAAGGAGAGTTACGGATGGTCGCACATCACCCATAGCGCAACAAAGCAGAACGAGGAGGAAGAGATAGGGTTCTGCTTTGGGAATCGCTGCAGGATGAGACAAGCACCATGGGGGAGGACAATTCTTAACTCCCATCGGTTCAGTATAGCACCGTCGCCGTAGGCCTGTTGTTCTCAAACAAATCCACTAAGCATTGCTTTCGTTATTTTAAAAGGAAAGAACTTCCCGCCAGCGAGAAACCATCATCACTAGAGACTGTGTCGTCTTTCGTTTAACAAGATGCTGCGTCGGAATAACTATTTATGCACATCGTTTATGAAGTTTATCGCTGCCATCGTTGGACTTGATTTGAAGCTTCATTTACAGTGAATCGCCGAAGAAGGTTTATGGGTGAAGAACTAGTCGTTGGGTTTTAAGACGCTGGACTTTCGTCAAAAATCTCACATGCATATTGCACGAGGGCGTCAACAACAAAGGATTTGTGGAGTCTTTGCTTTCCACCATCTTCCTATGAATAAGAATCAAAGAGAAAATAGAAAGAGAAAGAAAAGAGAGAGAAAAAAAGTTAGTCTAATTTGTTTTTTTTACGGAAAATGTATTATTTCAGATTGTGTATACAAACTTTCTCTTGACGAAAGGAAGTAATATTCCAAATTATTATTAGAGATGATAAAAGAGAGAACGAATATAAGATCCATTTAGGTAACAGTAAAGGCCCATTTAATTCATCATTTATGTACGAAAGCCTATATTATTACTTGAAAGTGAGCACTCAATTAGCATATAGCAATCGTATGGATTGATGTCAGATAGACAGTGTCGTTTTGTAGAATAACTAACATCTAAATAAAATAAAATCTACCTTTTTTATAATGTAAAACTTTATTGCAACCAAACAAAACAACTATTCAATAATAGAGTTCAGAGGCCGAATGTTTTTGAAGAATTCCNAAAAAAAAAAAAAAAAAAATTGAAATTCTAAAAATACCATACACTTCCACAAGTTTCAAAAATACCACGCATTCCTAAATATTTCTAAAATACTATAAATATATTAAGTGAATTTTAAGAGTTTGGAATTTAAAATCTTGGGTTTGAGTTCAGTTATAGATTTTAGCGTTTAGTTTTGAAAAAAGTAGGACTTGGTTTTGGAGTTTTAGGATTTAGATTATAAAATTTGAAGTTACCTCAAATTTGTGGTATTTTTAGAATATACATAATTTTTTGTGGTATTTTTGAGAATCTCCATATTTCTAAAGAATAAATAATAAGTTGGAGAAGAATAAAATCTAATTTTAAACATTCTTTCCATATGTTAAATCATAAATTTAAGACTTACTTTGTGCTATTATGTTATATTTTTAATTGCTTTCGTTACGAAATGTCATCGATATAGAATTATCTTCATTTCTCAAATTTTCTGCAAAATTGATCTAAAACATTTAGAAAAAATAACCTCATATGAACTTTGAAAATCTAAACGGATAGTAAAATTACTAGTAACCCTTATGAAGTCTACAAAAAAGTATGAGACGACATTTTGATAGACTCTCTAGTGTATACTTACGACATTTTGCAGCACACTAACATACATCTTGACAAATTGTAGACTTTCCGACAGACTTACAATTGTATGTGATAAATCTAGCAAACCTATGACTGTATGTGGCATACTTTCTAGCATACTTATAGCAGATTGCGACAAACCGGTAGATTTTCTAGCAAATTTACATAATTGGCGAAATGGCTCAAGAAAAGATAAAAGGTTGAATTTGCATTTTTTTTTCTGAGTTAATTGTGTTTTACCCCGTCATAAACTTTATTACAGATAAAAAATAATCTATTTTCCGTCTCATTAGTTTTTAGATCATAACGAATCGGCCTAATAACTCGAACTCCATGTTATTTTCTTTGCATGGTCAGCAGAAAAAAAAAATTGTGTAAAGAAGCCCTAATTAGATTTTTTTTTTCTTTCTTTTCTTTTGGTCACCCCTGAATTAATAAGATTTCTAATTTATAAAGATTTGACGTCGACTGCTACATAAAAACAGAAAAAAATGGCGTCAAATTCTCTACCTCTAAATCTATACGCGTTACACACGCACCATAGAAACAAAATAATTGAACACCAAAAAGGTGATACACCAAATAATTATAATTATAATTATACAAACATCTGCAAGTAATGGAACGAAAATCAGCTTTCATTTGATTAAAACGACTCACATGTTATACGACAAACAGTAATTCATATAAACGTATAAAGTTGAGACATAGTTCTGTTATATTATCTCTCTCCTTGAACATGAGTGTAACTAGACGCACTCAAAAGCCTGCAAAAACACACAGAATCTTTTTCTATGGTTTTGTGGACCGTTCTATAATCTCACGTGCAAAACAAAACATACAACATCTCTCTCTCTCTCTCTCTATATATATATCTTCTACTTTTCTTAACTCAATTGTATTTGATTCTCTTTGAGACTCTTCTCTATAACCCTACAAACTTCTCTCTTCTGTCCATTAAACCCTCAACTTTGTTTGATCATCATTGTTTCTTCTTCGGTTTTGATAAGTTCTTTGGAGAATGGTTTGCTATTTTTTTTTGTTTATATTTTTTTTTAATTGTATAGGTATCAAAAGAAGTTTAATTTTTCTATATTAGTGTCTCTACTTTTTGCCTTGTCTACCTCTCAAGACAAAAAGAAAAAGACAAACACTTTCTGTCTATCTTTTACCTCTTTCTCTGTGGCTCGGACCAGCCTTTACATAATTTTCTGAGTGTATAATATTCTAACTAATAAATTATGGCGTCAGAGGCTGTTGTTTACTCGCAAGATCCATTCTCATACATCTCATGCAAAGATTTTCCGTTTAACAGCTTATACTTGCAACAAGAAGATGATCGAGATTCATTAGACATCAAGAACAACATTAAGCTAGCGCAAGAACAAGGGTTTGCGAGTGTTAATAACAAAAGCAGAGAGAGTGATCATGATTATAATTACAATGATCAGGAATGGCCACAAGATGACATACCTTATGGATCCACCGTTGAAACGGAGAACCATCCTCCACCGTTAGATGTGGCGATGGGAGGAGGGAGGAGGAAGAGGAGGAGGAGGAAGAGAAGTAGCAAGAACAAGGAAGAGATCGAAAACCAAAGGATGACTCACATCGCAGTCGAGAGAAATCGCCGGAAACTAATGAATGAGTATCTAGCTGTACTACGTTCTCTCATGCCACCTTCTTATGCTCACAGGGTTAGTCTCTATATACCAACAATTATATGTACATTATAATATGTGACTGTGAGCCCGTGAAGCCTTCATTCACGGGGGAAAACAAGATTATAATTAAAGAAAAAGCAAAGCCTATATATGTTCTAGACTTCTAGTTTCATACAGGATAAATACATATATACATATGCATATTTATGTGTTTGATACAAAAGAGATGGATAAATGAAAACCGTTTTATTGATAAAGGGAGAAACAATATTAAAAGAAGAAAGTCTTTGTATATGAAAAGAATTCCTTGGTGGAATTGTTTGAGCATAATAAATAAAGTTGAACATTTGCATCTAAAAAAAGGACTATATATACACATAGTAAAATCGTGACAATCCCAATATTTAATAATGAAAACTAGGTACGAAATGTTTGATTGTTTTTGAAAAAACCGTTTTGGAATTTCTATGGGCTAATTAACCAATGGTTGGTGAGTAAAAGGGAGATCAAGCGTCAATAGTAGGCGGAGCCATTAATTACATAAAGGAGCTTGAGCACCAATTACAATCCATAAAGCCTCCGGTAAAGACTACGGCCATGGCGGAGAATTATGAGATCGAGGTGACGATGGCGGAGAGCCATGCGAGTGTGAAGATTTATGTGAAGAAGCAACAGAGACAACTTGTTAAACTGGTATCATCTATACAGAGACTAAGGCTCACTCTTCTTCATCTCAACGTCACCACCCGTGACCACTTCGTCCTATATTCCATCAACCTCAAGGTACATTTTTCTCTCTCACTTTTGCATTTTTAGGGTTTTTCTTCAATTTAATGGCTCATGCATTAACATAATCTATATTTTGATGGTTAGTTTTGGGTTGCTGGTTCACCGATTCCCAAAACCGCTTTGGTGAAATAGTTAAAAAATTCATTTCAATATCTTTTTTTACTGAGATTTTAATCTACGTAATTTCTGAATTTTACCTTATAGAAATTGATGATAGATTAGATTTTCTCAATCAAGAGAAAAAGAAAATATTCACAATTTCTTCTCCCATCACAAACGTACTACTATTTGTTTTGTTCATTTAATTTGTCTCTTATTTATAGTAAGCATTTTGATTTATTTTGTCTGGGTCAAAAAAGGTTTTGAAGAACAAAAATACAAATCTTTCGTTTTTTAGTGGTGAAGGCTGGCCTCAATTATTGAGGTGGTGAAAATAATCATTTCTTATTTATTTGTAAAAAAACATTTTGAGTAGCATGGTAATAATGATTCTTGTAAGAATCAGGGACCAAAAAGATGACATATACATGTGTGTCTTGTGGAAGTTTTGGTGGTCACAAAATTGTGAATGCACTGTGCACGTCACAACGAAATGACGCCACTTCTTTCAGGACACATTCATCAGCTTATTCCTCAATATATACATTTTCTTTTATTATCTTTCACTTCACTGTTTCTTATTAATTATATCAAATATTTTTCATGTAAACTATATATTAATCAGAAAAATGGGTTGATACAGGTTGAGGAAGGGAGCCAATTAAATACAGTGGAAGATATTTCTGCAGCTTTAAACCAAATCTTAAGGAGGATTGAAGAAGAGTCGTCCTTCAGCTAATATATATAGTTTAATTTTTATTAGGAAACACTTTGATAGACTCCATATTTCCATGTGTGATCTTTAATTTACAATCTATTTCATATTAAAATAAATAATTTTCCATTGTTCTTTGTCTTTATCATTGTCTTTTATATGATGGTAATTCATGTTTCCCTCTTTTGTCCTTCTACTATAAAATTTATATATATATATATATATATTTATATATATATAACAATATAAAATCTCGCGACAAGTACTAATAAAAAAAATAATCTTTTTATCCTCCTCTTTTAGTTTGATCAATTTTTCCACTTCCACTTCTTTTTGGTAGTAGGTGCCGATACCGGTCCTCTGTACATATTTGTCTTGTCTTCTTTTTCTTTTCTATTGGTCTCTTCTTCGATGGCTCTTTTCTTCGATTCAACCCACCGACTTCCTTTTTGTTACTAGTGGCTTTTCTTCTTTCTTTGCATCCATCATCCAAGATCTTCTTCGTCACTGGATCTACTCTCTAGTTTCCGGGGGTCAACTCGCCCTTTCATCTGAGTTATAGACCATCATACTTAATAATTTCGTTCTCTGTCCCGATGGTGCGATGTCTTCGCATGCATAGCTTGCGCATGGAGAGCGGTGGTGGTCCATCAGAATTCTTCGAGTGGTTACTCTTAGAATATCCATCGGCGATGGAATACTATTATCGACTTTAATCTTGTTGGTGATGCATCTACAGATTTTGTTCTCAGGCCTTGGGATATGCTTTTTTTGTTGGCTTCCTTTGTCATTGCAGGGTTTCTTGGAGTGTGTTGTGGCATTTCCAGCAACTCGTTTTTCACCGGAATTGTAGTTCGGTGGCCGAACAAATCTTCAATAGTATCGCAAATCTGGTTGTCACGTGTTGAGCCACGTGGAAGACTATCCTCTTTCGTACCATACATTATTCGAAGCCTTTTCAGTTGTATTATGGGTTGTGTTAGGCCTCATAGATCAATTTTTTGTGTAATATGTAATCGGTGTAGTCTAATACTTTTGTCTTTATATATCGACACTATTATTGTATTGGACCTAAGAGGGAAACTTTATGAGAATCGACATCTTGCGTCTATCATCCATGATGGAAATATGCCAACAAATAGGATTGCAAAGGGCACCTCTTTAACTAAAAGGGATATCCTTTTTAGTTCTACNGGGGGGGGGGGGGGGGTTCTTTTTCTTAGGTCTAGTTTTAACACTAGCTAGTTTATCTCAAAATGAGATCAGTTACCGATGTGGGTTTTATGTTTCCCCTAGTGGGAGTGTATGTACCATTTTTGGGTTTTTCTTTTAATTTATTACAATTATATTGTCAGAAAAAGATGAAAGCTTAAGTCTAAGTAGCTCGTACTACATATAATTATAATTCGACTAAATTTTTCTCTCCCTATCCTTGTGCGCCGCCGTCCCTTCGTTTCTTCATATATGCTTGGGATTGGAGGCTGACATGCCCACGCTGTCGGAGTCGATCCCCTCGTCTTGCTTATTTTTTGCTTTGTAGTTTTTTTGTCTCATCCATGACTTCTCCTTGTAGCTTTCTTGGTCTTCAATTCCGTGGACACGGGTTTGATTGTGAAGGGTGGTGCGTCAGGGCCGGTATCGTTGGGCCTCGCGGCCAACAGAGCTCTTGCTTACGAAATCTCCTTGTTGCAGTTGTCCTTTTTGCGGTGGCTATCTCGGCGTCCCCGCCTGCTTCCTTGGCTTCTCCGGCGGTGTCTAGTGTGGGGGTTTTTTCTTAGCTCTTAGCAGGCATGAGTGCTCTGATGGTGCTCAAATTTGTTTTGGAGCTCTTGAGGGTAATGCTGGTCTCGACTCCTGCGTCGCGACTCAAGTGGTCTACCCCTTCTGGCGATCCTTTCTTGTAATAGTTGCCTTCGGTTGAGTAATTCAGTGGGTTCGATAAGACTCTGGTAGCTCTCTATTAGGTGTTGTCCAGTCTTTTCTTATTTTTCTTGCTTAGTTTTGGGCTTCAACTTGTGGTTATGTGTTAAAGATTTGGTTTGATTCATTGTTGCACCATTGGTTGTTGGTTCTTTGCTCTTTCTACTATTGTGGACAGTTTGTTACCTCTTTCGGATCGGTCTCGAGTCATGATCTTTTGCTTACGGTTTTCCGGGTTGAGGTGGTTCACTCCTTGTCACTATGTTGTGGGTCTGATTGAGGCTTTCTTGCATTGAATTTTTCTTGGCGTTCTATAGTTGGCTCGTGTTTGAAGTCGTCTTCTTTGTTCCCCTATCATTTACGGAGTCCTGACGATCTTCTTGGATCTTCTTGATTGGAATAAGTATCTTTTGGAGCTTTATTGGGAGCTAGCCGCATTGATGACCGAATTTTCAGGGATTTTACATATCAATTAGCATCAATTCTGAGGTCTTAAAGCGTGCATACATATTTTATAGTTGATATTAGTAAGTTTATGATGTTTAGGACTTTTGCATTAGAATTTGCATATGCACGTATTTTGGAGATTTTTCAGGACTTTAAGGAGTTTTCGGGAAGGATTTGTGAGATTTCATAAAAGTAGCACTTACCATTGAAAGGAGCAACACTTTGCATGAAATGGACTGGATCTATCCCAGCATCTACCTGGATAGATCCCAGCACAAGCATGGATCGATCTCAAGTACTTCTACATCAAGTCCATATCGATCCCAACACCAAGCTTCTGGATCGAGATCTCTCTCTCTCTCATTCAAGGAAATTTGTGAAGTCTCAGACGAAGCTAAGGAAGTGCATGGGATTGAAGCAAGACTAAGAAGGAAGCAAGGTAGGATCGATCCCACACTTTTCTGGATCGATCTCAGGTACTCAATGACTAGGTCGATCCCACTCTCAAACGCATCTTAGTTGGATTGATCTCATTCAAGCATCCTCAGCCCGGATCGATCACGCACTTACCAACTTNGCTTCGACCCGACCAACTCAAATCCGGATAGCACCTGAACCAAGGCCCAAGATCCAAGACAATGATTAGCATTTTGTCTCTAGTGGGAATAAAGGCTTTTCTCTGAACACTATAAAACCCCTAATTCGCCTCCATTTGCAACAAGCTTAG